>CABHPP010120246.1:5793-50142 GCA_902168425.1 Peromyscus attwateri
TCCGCCTTCCTGTTCTTTTAATTCTCTCTGTTAGTCCCGCCTATACTTCCTGCCTAGCCACTGGCCAATCAGTGTTTTATTAGCAACATATTTGCCATACAGAACATCCCACAGCAGATCTACCAGATTATTACAGTGCAATGGGTTGAATTGTATTCTATTAAAATTAATATGTTGAAGTTCATGTTTCCTATAGCTCAAGAAAGTATGACTTTGTTTTAATACAAGTCTTTAAAGAAGTAATTCAGATAAAATAAAATTCAATAGCTCACACCATAACCAGATGCAACTGGAGTTCTTATAACAAGAGAAATAAAGAGGCAGATATACAGAGAAACAAGAGATGATACAAAGACAGTCTTCCATAATCCATGAAGCACAGCCTCCAAAGAAGCAATCCAGAATGCTGCACACATCTCATTTTTGACTCTTAACTTACAGATTTATGAGAAAAAATGTTTTACTTAATCTTCTGAGTCTATTGTACTTTATTATTACAGCCCCATCAAAATAGTACAGGTTTGGGTGCAGAGAAATGGGGGAGGTCTTCCTGCAACAAAAACCTAAAATGGTAACTTAGGTCTGGTAATGGGTAAAAGCTGCATGAACCTTGAGAAGCATGTTTGGAATTGTCTAGATTGTCTCCAGATCACTACCAGTGAAATAGAGATGTTAAAGTTAATTCTAGTAAGGACTCAAGAAGGAAAGGGAGCTGGAGACACCTTCTGCTATTGTACTGATATGCCTGTCTACTATGATTTGGGCCTCAGTAGGGTGTATGGAATTTATCACCTTTTTTTTTTATTCTACACACCCACAGGTAGAAGAAGTCTACCTTGAATTTCAGAATGTGATTTGGAATTGTACTTTGGAGTAACCTGAAACTAGATAGCCCAGGGACTAAGGGTAAAACCAAATGTTAATATTCTAAAAAAAAACAAACAAAATCTAGCAATAAAATGACCCCTAATGCCATTTCACTACATTCCTATAACAGTGCCTTGCTCAGCCATCATCGGAGAAATTCTCTGACAGAAAATGGGAACAAATACAGAGACCCATAGTTAGATATTATGCAGAGAAGTAAGAGGCCATGGAACACTCAACCCTAAATGGGATGTCTTCATTGAACCCGCCCCGCTTAGAGCTCAGGGAACCCTCAAGAAAAGGAGGCAGAAAGAGTCTAAAAGCCAGAGGAAATGGAGGACACTGAGAAAAGAAGGCCTTCTAAGTAAAAATGATCAAAGTTCATATGAACTCACAGAGACTAAGGCAGCATGCACAGGGCTTGAAAGATCTGCACCGGGTCCTCTGAGAACACACCATAGCTTCCAGTTCAGTGTTTTTATGGCATTCCTTGGTGTGGGAAAAAGTGGGTCTCTGTTTCTTGTGCCTCTTTTGGGATTCTTTTCCTTTTCCTTTCCTTCCTTCATTCCTTCTCTTCCTTCTTCCCTCCCTCTCCTTCTCCTTCTTGTTCTCCTTCTCCTTCCTATTCCTCTTCCGCTTCTTCTTGTTTTTTGTTTTGTTTTGTTTTTTGTTTGTTTGTTTTATTGTTTTGTCCGATTCTGATGTGTTTGTTGTGGGTTCTGTTAGATCCAATAAAACTCAGGCACCAAGTACATAAAAAGTTTTATATATATATATATATATATATATATATGTATATATATTTTAGAAAGTGACTGATCGAGACCAGGGACGCAGTGCAGACTTGGGAACTGAACTGCGACCTTGATTGTGGGTTTTTTCAGGTTTTTTTTTTTTTTTTGGTTTTTCGAGACAGGGTTTCTCTGTGTAGCTTTGCTAAAACCGAGTGCTGCGATTAAAGGCGTGCGCCACCATCGCCCGGCCTTTTTTTTTTTTAGATTTATTGATTAGGTAGACAGTGTTCTGTCATATTCATCAAGTACACAGTGTTCTGTCTGCACTCAGACACCATAGGGAATTGAACTCGGCACCTCTGGAAGAACAGGCAGTGCTCTTAACCTCTGAGCCACCTCTCCAGCTCTTTTCAGGTTTTTTTTTTTTTTTTTTTTTTTTAAGTGAAACAAATCACAACCATCTGTGTCCAATTACATGGATGTCAGGAACCAATCAGGGCTTAGGGCGTTTCCTACTGGATGATTGGTTCATTCCTATTGGCTGGCCCTCCTGCAGCAGTTAGAAAACATCTATGGTGTCCTGTTGGTCGTGGAAGACAGGTGTGCTATATTTGTCCTTGCCAAACAAGATATCATATATCTGTCCTTTACAGAACAGGACATTGTATATTTGTCCTTGTAGAACAGGATGCCTGTGTTAGCTACCCCAGAAAGGGGTGGGGGAGGTGTCTTGGGAACTTAAACTTTATTTCACCTTAATACAAAATGGAGATGGCCCAGACTGAAAATGGCTTCTGTTAGGTTTCTTCTTTCATGTTAGTTTTGGTTTTGTCAAAATATCTATATCTATATCTGTATCTATATCTATATCTCTCTCTATATATATAATCTATTATAAGATATATATTATACTATTATCTCTTAGAAGCCTGTTTGTTTTCTGAGAGATAGAAAGGGAGTGGATCTGGATGGAAGAGGAGGTAGGAAGGAACTGGGAGGAGGAGAAGGGGGAGAAGAAACCATACTCAGAAAATACTATGTGAGAAAAAAGACATTTTTAATAAAAGAATTTGGAATCTACTGAAATTGGATGAACAAATTTGGCATTGTGAGGACATCAGCCTTGAGGGGATGATGTGAAATCCTATGGTTTGGTGTATTTTGCCACTCTTAGATTTACGTGATGGAATCTTGGTCTTTAGTAGAGTGATCCTGAGCCACTGCAATATATATGCCCTCTACTGTGGGTAAGTAAAAGGCACATAGACTTCAAAAGGAATTACTGCTAAACTCAGCCATCCACAAGCTAGGAAAGAGGCCTCAGAAGAATTCAGTTAACACTTTAATGTGAAGCATATAGTCTTTGTTACTATAAAAACAAAAACAAACAAACAAACAACAACAAAAAAAAACCTCTTCTGTAGACTACTCAGTCTGTAGTATTTTGTTCACAACTGCCCTGAATTCTAATGTTGTCAGATACCAAACCTATGTATTTCAACTGTGTGACAGGAAAATGTGGTTATATACTGTTAAAGGTATTAGTATTTTGAGTTTTTCATTTAGGAACAGTAGACCCAAATACTATATACTTCTACAGTAGAGAATGAACTCCTCTCTCCCTCTCTCTCTCTCTCTCTCTCTCTCTCTCTCTCTCTCTCTCTCTCTCACACACACACACACACACACACACACATGCATGCATGCACACATGCATGCACACACACACAGAGTTATCTAGTTTCTCAAAAGAAAATTAAAGACAAAATAAAATTATCCTCAAATAATGAGGAAAAAATGCCTGCCATAATAGAAATTTGTTTTGGTAACATTAAGATTAAAGAATTGCAGCAGTAACATTATTTAGGTCTGCCAGTTTCTCAAGGTCTTCTGGAGGAAATGATCTACCAAACTTGTGCTTCAGTAGAAGAACTATATCAAGGGCTGTGTAATCCAAGCTCTATCTTCGTTGTCCTCTGGCCAAAGGGAAGTTTTTTGGCAGGCTAGATTTTGTAGAATAACAGGACTGTTTGTTGTTGGGGGAACAAAACGATGCTCTGTGTGGTGTTTCAAAGATTTAGCAAGTCATACACTGTCACCATTAAGCAATAGAAGCAGTTCCAGTCCAGTCTTGGTGAATGCAATCTGTGATTATGACTCATTAGATTATTTTAACTGACTGGATATTTAGTCCTCCTCTAAGCTCTCTTTGTGAGATCTCTTTCAAATTTTATGTGATTGGTTTAATGCTCATTTTCTTGGTTTAATGCTCATTTTCCTTTATAAAATTTTTAGTATATCTATCTCCAAGCTCATGTTTAGTGAATGAAGTTCAAAGGGATGATGAGTAGAGGTAGAGAAAACCCATCCAATAGCTGGATGTGATGACACAAGCTTACCACTGAGCTACAGAGAGCAGGTGGCAGAGCAGAGTCTATGCACCAAGCTTGTGGGCTGCAACAGGAGCAGCAACAGAGAGCACTGCTGTATGCAGGGCTAACGTCCTCTGGAGTCAAGAAATAATGAAAGATTTAAAACCACATACTCATTCTTGGAAATATAAATTATATTTAGAAATTGTGACATTTGATAGCAAACAGTTTTATATTGGAATATTCTCAGAGCCTACAAAAATAAATCCATAAACACAAATTTGCAATATGTAAGAATGTTAAAAACCATTTCCATTACTTTCTTATTCTTTTTTAAAGATTTGTTTATTTTTATTATATGTTTACAAGTGTTTTTGCTTACATGTACTTATGTGCACTTATGTATGCAGTACCCAACCCAACAGAGCCAGAAGAATGTGACAGAACTTATAGAACTGGAATTACAGAAAGTTGTGGACTCCATATGGGTGCTGGGAATTGTACCTGATTCTTCAAAAACAGCAGCAAATGCTCTTACCTGCTGCCTTCTCTAGAACCCCCATTTTCATTTCTTACGTGGCCACCAAAAGCTACAGAAAATATAGCAACAGTATTAAAATATGAGTTATAAACTTACATTTAAATTGAAGATCAAATTTTATGAAGCATTAAATAATTTCAGAGAAATTATCCCATAAGACCCATGAGTTCTAAATCAATTAATATTTATCTGAAAAAATTTATTAAAATATACCAGTGTCAAAGTAGGCTATAATATTATTTTTCACTGTAGCAGTTCATCAACTGGAAAACATTTCTCAAAATTAAGTTATCACAAGTTATGATGATTTCATATTTCTTTAAAAAATCCCCTGATGTCACTTTCTGCAATGTTGATTAAAAATGAAGATGATATAGAGTCAATTATTTTAGTTAAAATTAATTTAAATAAAGGCAGTCATCAAAATTATGCTTAATCAGTGTAGGAACAGTGAGAATAGAGTGCCTAGACCAGTCCCATGCAGGCTCCCTGGCTGTAAGTTCAGTCTCTGGGAGCGCTTAAGAGCCTGGGTTAGCTGATTCTGTGAGTTTTCTTGTGGTGTGGTGTCCTTGATCCCTCTGGCTCCTACAGTCCATTCTCCTCTTCTGCAGGATTCCCTGAACTCTACCTAATGTTTTACTGTGGGTCCACATATGTTTCCATCAGTTGCTGGATGATATCTCTCTGATGTCAATTGGGCTAGGCACCAACCTAGTCCCAGGAAATGGCCAGTTCAGCCTACTTATCTGCTATTGCTAAGAGTCTTAGCTGAGGTAATTCTTGTAGATTCCTGGGAAATTCCCTTGTGTCAGGTTTTTACCGGACCCCAAAATAGCCCCCCTTTCCAGTAGTCTCTTTCAACACTCTTCTCTTCCACCCCCCCACCACAACCTGATCCCTTCCCTATACACTCTCTCAGTCCGCTCATAAAATCTCTTCTATTTTCCCTTCCCAAGGAGATCTGGGTGTCTTGCTGTGAACCCTCCTTGTTACCTAGTCTCTCTGGATCTGTGGATTGTAGTACAGTTATACTTTATTTTACAGCTACTATCCACTTATGTGTGAGTACATACCATGTTTATCTTTCTCAGTCTGAGTTACCTCAGGATACCAGGATGATTTTTTCAAGTTCCATCCATTCACTTGCCAATTTCATGATGTTATATTTTAAACAGCTGAATAATTCTCCGTTGTGTAAAGGTACCACATTTTCTTTAGCCATTCCTCAGTTGGGACATCTAGGTTTTGGCTATTACAAATAAAACTTCTATAAACATAGTTGAGCAAGTGTCCTTGTGGTATGACTGAGCATCCTTTAGATATATGACCAAGTGTGGTATAGCTGGGTCTTGTGGTAGATTGATTTCAAGTTTTCTGAGAAACTACCACACTGACTTCCAAAGTGGTTGTACAAGTTTGCATTCCCACTAGCAATGGAGGAGTGTTCCCCTTGCTTCATATCCAGCATGAGCTTGTCGCTTGTGTTTTTGATCTTAGCTATTCTGACAGGTGTAAGACGGAATCAGAGAGTCAGTTGAATTTTCATTTTCCTGGTGGATAAGGATGTTGAACATCTCCTTAAGTGTTTCTAGACTATTTGAGATTCTTCTACTGAGCATTCTGTTTAGATCAGTACCCCTTTTTAAAATTGGATTATTTGGTTTGTTGGTATCTAATTTCTTGTGTTCTTCATATATTTTCGAAATTAGTCCTCTGTCAGATGTAGCTTGGCCCTATTGTGGTACTTCTAACAGTAGGAACAAAGGCTGTCTCTGAATCTTTTACAGGCTTTTAGAATCCTATTCCTCGTACTTGGTCCCCTTGTCCATACCTAATACATGGGGAGGTGCTTAGTCTTACTGCAACTTGATATGCCATTTTTTGTTGATATCCATGGGAAGCCTGCCCCTTCCTGAATGGATACAGAGGAGGAGTGAATGGGAGGGGGCAAAGGGGAAGTGGAGGGAGGAATTTGGAGGAGAGGAGGGAGGAGGAACTGCAGCCGAGATGTGAAATAAATAAATAAATAAAATTATTTTTTAAAAAAGAATGCAAATAGGAGTCTGAAAATGGTAATAAAATAAGATACAATGAAAACAAACAATACCTTGAAAGGGGAAAAATGCCATATTAAACAAGTAATATTATTTTAAGTGTTAATGCTACAAGCATTATTTTTCCAAATTTGCTAGTTTTTCATTACCTTTGTATGATGATTACTGCTACCTATAAGTAATAACAATCCTTTGAAGAAAAAGAAACTTATTTTAGTTCCATGTATGTGATTTTCCATGTTGTTACAAAGGGGTTTGAGTGTTCCTCTTTCACAGAAATTATAGGACAGACTTATTCTAGTTTCTAAAGCAAATAAACAAAGATCTAGGTAAACTAGATTCCCACTTTCCAAAGCCACAAGTTAATAATAAGTGCACTACTGTAAAAGCAGAGAAAACAGCAATTTAAACAATTTAATCACCAGCAGGAATTCCATCAGTGCTAGAGCGACTACCTCTGGCATAGGAGCGAGTGAAACTTCAGTAAGGATGGCTGTGTGTTTTCTTCCATTATGAGTTTTTTTATTTTGATATACCTTACTTTGATCAAAATCTAAGTTGAAAATAACACAACATAACAGAAAGGATAAAGTAAAATAGTAACTGAAGATACTGAAGTAACTGAAGATACTGAAGTAACTGAGATAAGAGAGGTTAATGGATGTGAATATAGTCACAAGACATTGTATATGTTTGTGAAATAGTAAAAAGCTAAATATAGAAAATATGTAAGTATTAAGAAAAAGTACAGGCAACTTAACTGTTAAACAAGAAACTCATATCGGCAGCCAGGGATACAGTGGAAGTTCAAGATGTTCAGAGACTATTCACCCAAAATAAATCATTCAGAGTCTACCTATCATTATTTTTCATAATCTTTTTTTCAAAATGTTACCCTGTCCCCAAATTTGCATGTACAAAGCCTCAATACTACATCTTTTCAATTCTACAGACCACCTTGAACTATCTCAAAGGCTGCTCAAGAGCCTGGAAGAGTTCCTCAGCACAGAGAGCTCCCTCCATCCCTCCACAGACTGCTTAAAGAACACTAGTTCAGATAGCAAAACCAGGTTCAAAACAATACAGACAAAATCACATTTACACCTAGTAAATTACTTTCCTCTTGCCAGGACTCAGTACTGACAAAAAACAACTTAAGAGGGATGGTGGAAGTTCAGGGGCTTGTTGTCTGAGGGGACAGAAGCCCTGGTGGTGGGGAAGTCATGGCAGCAGGAAATGAGCCAGGAAGCCAAGAGAAAGCAGGAAGTTAGGATGTCATCCTCCATGCCCCACATCTCCAGTCAGGCTCCACCACAATGCCACCTACTATGAATGAGGTGTTCTAACCTGGGAGTCCACAGGAGGCATTTCACATTCAACACACAACACCTGGGCACCTGTATATAACATGTGTAAAGAGAGGCAGGCCTGAAGATGTTTTGAAAGAAGCTATATAGGAATATTTTACCCATAGATCAATAAGGACAAAAACAGTGATCAGACAGAGAGAGAGAGACAGAGACAGAGACAGAGAGAGAGAGACAGAGAGAGAGACACACAGAGAGAGAGAGAGAGAGAGAGAGAGAGAGCTATATCTAGTGAAAGTGTCCTTTGAATGTAAATGAATATGAAAAATTTCCCAAACTGAGAAAGTTTACTATGTGTACATATTAATATATATTGGGTAATCATTGCACATGAATGACTAATATTTGGAATCGATGCAATAAAGAACAGAAGGCAATAAGAACAGTTATAAAGTTTCTATACTGCATGAAAACAGGAAAATGTACCTGAAAGAGAACTCAGATGGCACAGAATATATAATTGGAATTCTGAGAAATCAGTAACCTCTTTTAAAATATATGATGGCCGGGCGGTGGTGGCGCACACCTTTAATCCCAGCACTCGGGAGGCAGAGCCAGGCGGATCTCTGTGAGTTCGAGGCCAGCCTGGTCTCCCAAGTGAGTTCCAGGAAAGGCGCAAAGCTACACGGAGAAACCCTGTCTCGAAAAAAAACCCCAATAAATAAATAAATAAATAAATAAATAAATAAATAAATAAATAAATAAAATATATGATGAATAGAAAGGAAAAGGAAAACATATGAAAAGCTCAGATATAAGCAGAAAAAGCAGAAAATAAAAAATGAGTGACTGCAAAAAATAGAATGTTTTGAATACGCTACATAATAAATTCACAAATGAATTATCTATTGATGGTAGATAGTGGCTAGACTTTATATATCCATTAATAAGAAAAGAGTGTTAGAAGTGAATAAAAATAGTAAGACCAAACTATAGGTTTCCTATAGGAAACTCACGTTAAATATAAACATAAAGACAGGTATGTGGATAGAAAAGGAAAAATTATCTACTTTATAAATTTAAACAAAAACTGGTAGAAATCATTAGAGATACAGAAAAGATATTTCATGATGATATTATCAAAACTCAAGAATTGCATACAAGCCCAAATAATTTTCCTTTTTGTATTCATAGCCAACAATGTTGTAGAAAAAAGTAAAGCAAAATATATGAAATGAAATCCAAATAGACAACTTGACTATTATAATAAGAGACAAGAAGACTACTTTTTCAGTTAGTAAACTCTTAAATTTTCAACTGATAGTGGCTCTGTCTCTTCTCAGTATCAGCTAAGGACCCCGAATTATGTGTTCAGTATACAGAAGAGTAAATACAGGCATTCAGATGAACATATGATGTCTAGAAATAATTTAATATTTTAATTTGGGACAAGTAAGCACCCTCCCTGTTGGCTAGCTTTCATGGTGCTAAATGGTTCTGTGAAGCCTGAGAGGAGAAGAAAGCCATCAAAAATCTTACCCAATAAGACTCTGTGTGCTGCACCAGCAAATTACTACTGTTGTGTTGTTGAATGGACATGATGTTCCTGCAACACTGCATTCTAAATATTTATACTTGTACCCAGAGACTAGTTCTACTCTCAGTGTTGGTCAGATAAGCCTTATTTTTCAACGCATGATAGTTACTTAACAGAATCATAGCTGATAAAAAGTGCTGACAATAAGTGACTGCTGTGTGCTCAGTCATAAATGGGACATCTATGTCACCTCCTCCAAGGCTCAGGATACATCACAGAAGAGAAGAAAGAAAGAATGTAATAGCTAGTGAATGAAGAAGAATGCAAAGTAAAATTGTCTTTAGGACATCACCATTACACTCATGTACTCACAGCAGCTGTGTACCTGCACAAGACCTATACAAAATTTGGTCTGCCAACATTCTGTCATGGATAGTTGAGGGCTCATGAGGTTATGCCCCTCCCTGAGGGGTCACAGTGGGAAGGGCAGACATTTTCTTCAGTGGCTACACCTCTGTTAAGTTACTCATGTTCCAGGAAATATCCTCTCACCCACGCTTGCACAAACAATCCTAATTAATGGTGAGTCTCAAAAAGAAAGAAACCATTAAAGGAAGAGGAATAGTTGAAAAAGGGAATTCAGTCAGAGAGGGACAAAAAAAAAATGGCAGGTGAATATATATATATATATATATATATATATATATATGAAATTGTCAATTATTTAATTAAAACCCAACTTCATATAAAATGTACAAATGATCTAAATAGACATTTAATCAAAGAAGACATGAAAATGAAAGTAGAAAAATGAAAAGATGATCAACTTCATCAATCAAATTAGAAAAGTAAAGCAAAATCATAATAAATATCTCATGCCCATTAAGATGCCATTGCCAAAACAAGACCAAATGAAAAACAAAATACAAGTATTGTTCATGATATGGAGAAGTTGTAAACTGCTCTTTGCTATGTAAAGGTCTGTAAACTGCTGCTTCCTGAATGAATGTAGCCATTATGAGACCATTAGTTATGCTCCTTCTGAGCTGCCTGTTTTTTCTTTATGGTTCTTAGTTGTTCTTTTGCAAAGCTGCCAGCTTAAGTCATGCTGGGATCAAGGAAATGGGCCTTGGCGGTTTGTGTTCCTGGAGTTGTATCCATGCCAGTGGATGCCCACACACTCCAGAAGAGAATTTGACATTGCTGCTGCCATTGTTGCTGTTATAGCAGTGGTGGCCATCGCTGCTACTGTTTCTGGGATTACCATTTCATAACTGGTTACTACAGCTAGCACAGTGGAGACCCTGGCAGCAAAAGCAGCTACCACAGTTAGTTAATCTTTCATTCTATTGGGCATGATAAATTTAATTCAATAGTTACATACATTTTGATTGGCTTTGAAAATTACAAATTAAACTCAAGTTCCATTTGCTTTTAGGATACCATCTTACAAGGACTCCAATTTGCAGTAAGGCTCGTTAAGGAAGGGAATGGCTCAGTTGCCTTTAGCCTACTGGCTATGGGTGGGTTAGGACTTCTGTTGGTCTTTTCTGTGTCGAACACACAGATTGCAAGCCCAGAGCCACTTTGAGATCTTTGGCAGCAGTTAACTCTGCAGCTCACACATGATTGAGCCTGTATGATAATGAGTATTCAGAGATGGGTAATATCTGGGGGGCACTCACCAACCTAAGACATAGTGCCTGTGTGGCCTGGGCAGGCATCTCCATGATGCGTAAGGTGACCTGCTGATGTCCCACACAACCTAAGTCAGAAGCTCATTTTTTAGTAAAAGGGGGACCTGTAGGGTCCCCCCGTTTTGGGTAACTGTTGCCTTGCTTGCTGACCTTGACCTTGATATCCTCCCTATGCTAATTCCCTGCCAGGTTCCACCCTCCTGAATGCTTAAGGGAAGTTCCTTGTGTGTGTGTATCCTGCATAATGGGCCTTAACAGCTTAGATGCAAGATTGTAAAACATTGGTAGTGAACTTCTGCCCTCCGGGGTTCTCCCATTGTGCTGTAAGCCTGTATTTAAGACCTCCTCCCTCCTTCAATAAATGTCATTCAGCATTCAAAAAAAAAAAAAAAGTATCCATGTCGTGATGTGGGAGCTGGTTAGTGGGCCAGAAGAAAGCCTGGTACATGCCCCCACTTACTCTGTCTTAAAATGGTTGTTTCTTATTTGTTATTATTATTGCATGTATATTTATAAGTCTATGCACATAAATAAATATGAGCTGCCTAGTCGAAAAAAAAAAAAAGATGCCATTGCCAAAACAAGACCAAATGAAAAACAAAATACAAGTACTGTTCATGATATGGAGAAGTTGTAAACTGCTCTTTGCTATGTAAATGTCTGCAAACTGCTGCTTCCTTTATAAAATATATTGGCAACTGTGAATGCAGTAAACTAAAAATGGAATTATCATTTTATTCAACAATCTAACTTCTTTTTAAATATTTAAAAGATTTGAAAGCAAATTTTTGGAAAGTTCATGCCTATGTTTTTTGTTACTCATAGTAGACAAGCAGCAGAAGCCTAGTTAATGTCTACCAATGGATACATTGAAAAAAAAATTGATGTGTATATACTGCATTAGTTATTTTTTCATTGCTTTGACAAAATGCTCATCTAAAGTAACTTAAATAAAGACTTGGTTTGGCTCACAGTTTGAGAAGATACAATCCATCATGACAGGAAGGAAGGAGAATGAAGCAGTTGGTCACATGGCAGCTACAGTTAGAGTAATGAACACTGCTACTAAGTTTTCTTCCTTCTTTCCTTTCTTTCTTTTTTTTTTTAAAATTCAGTCTATCCCCCAATCCATGGATTGGTGCCCTCAATTTTTAGGATGAATCTTTTTGGAAACACCCTCATAGACATTTACAGAAGTATGCTTCCATGGTAATTCCTAATTTGGTCAAGTTTATAATGAAGGTTAAGGGAACAAAGGGATCCCGTTGATTTGCTTCAACATGGATGAATCTTGACAGAATTATTCTTTGTGAAATTCTTTGTGAAGACAAATATTATTACTTGATTCATTTGAGCAATTTAAAATTGAGAAGTCACAGAAAACAAAGTTAGATTGGTGGTCACCAGGGACTGGAAGAATAGTAGGAGATGTGAAGCTTCTGCTCCTGAGGTACAGAGATCATTTTGGAATATGATACAGCTGTTGAGAAATCTAGTCTGTTGCAATATTAGCAAAATTAATACCTTGGATATATATAATAAAGAACCCTGAAAATGGCTGTTGTTAGATTTTGTATTGTCTTAACACAAAATTTTATCTCTTAAGACAGTGTAGAGTACTGGTAAAAGAATGTCTCAGAAAATTATCTGAGAAATAGGAAATAAGGGAAGAAAGCAAAAGAGTAAAACTACTAAAAATCTAGTTGAATATTTTATCAAAGGAGAGGCATTTGAATTACTTACTTAGGGAGGGAAGAGGCAATTATCTTAAGTAGTAACTGTAGTAAGTTACTGGAGATGAAATAACAGCAGTGGGTGACTCTAGGTCTTGCTTACCTACAGGACTGCTATATGGATTGGTCCCAGTAACAGTTCTGTGCCTAAGTAACATGCCTATGGCTTTCTTGGACATCAGTCATGTGTAAATAGCTCTGCTTGTCTATGGTTAGTCAGGGGTTGACCACCATGGGTCTATCTATGGGTCTGCCATGGAGAAGGTGATGCTCAGTGACTTCTTCCCTATGGCAATTTCACATTTGTTGCACACAGGTCTCCTGGGCATCTTTTCAAATGTGCCTGGTGACAGTCATGCCCCACCATCCTGCTGCAGACAGAATATGAACTAGGGTTCCCACCAATCCTGAAACTGCACCATCAAGGTTGCAGCAATGTAGACTTTGTAGTGGGGTGGATTCTTGCAGTCCTGACCCCTCTTGGGAACTTGTCTTTCCTCCTAGGCTCTAATACTTGGGGTTTGTGATGGGAAGCAGTTTCCAATGGTCCTTGAAATGACATAGATTTATTTTCCCACTATCATGGATACTAAAGACAAATATATTATCAAATGACTCTTTGTCTGAAACATTGACATTCTTTCCCAAATATAAGTTCTTATTATTTTTGATGTGGTAACTGTGGGGCTTACCTTTTAGTGGACAACACTGTCTTTAAAACCTTTCTGTCTTCCCTTATTTGTTTCTAGCAACTGAGAGGAATAAAGCCTGCTCATTTACCATATTGTCCAATATGCTCAGTGTGTTTTTCATCCAAATATCTGGCTTCAACCATATAAGAAACAGGAAGGCCCAAGGCAATCACTCCAGTGGTTTTCACTAGGGCCTAAGTAGGAATTCTTCCATTGTTCAGCAGCATGGTCTTCACTTCCTGTTGACGTCTCAGAACAATGGCTTTTAACTTTCTATGTTTCCTACAACATTCTGATCATGACCATGAAGGTTCTCTCTAAGAAGACTCAGCTTCTCTTAAGACACTTTTCTTTCAGATCTCACTAGCTTTCCCCTTATTCTGTGAGAGCAATGGAGGCTTTTTACAGCAAGATCTTCAAAACCCGTGGCCTCATCCCATCACTCACTTTTCCAAACTCTGCCTTGGTTTTTGCATGAGTGCATGACATGTCACAGCATTAATTTTTCTGCCATATTCAATTCAGGACATTATACCCAAACCTCACCAAATACGCAGATTGAACCTAATAGAAATGTTTGTTTGCAGTTCTGAATGTGGGCAAGGCCATCTTCAGACTTTAAGCAGTTCAGAGTCCATGAAATACAAGGATCTGCTTAATAGCCCCTGATGGATTTACCTATTCTAATTATATTGCCCATGTGATGAGAGCACTTGAGATTACTCTTTTACCAAATTCTGAGTATATAATACATCATTATCATTGATAGCCACAGACTACATATTCAGTTTTGACTCATTGTATAACAAGGTTTTGTAAACATAGGTAAGAAAAAGCCTCAGGAGAAGAGGCAGAATCTCAAGGAGGCAGCATGAATCTTTTAGTGCCAGAATTTCTGCAAACAATCTTCAAACTGCTTATTACTTATACAAATATGAGCCAAAATAGCAGCTTGGGGCTTTACACAAGGCACAAAGCTAATGGGTAAACGGATGACTGTGAAAACAAGTAGTTATTCCTTCCTGGCCCAAAGCTAACAAAAGTTAAAAGGTAAATAAATGTATGATGATGAATTCAGTTAGCAATAGTCTATCTCAAACCCCATTCTGCACTTTAAAGCACGCGAGCAGCATTTAACTAACTACAACATTAAAACCAACGCTACCACCATGCAATTTGGATAGACCTCATTTTTTCCCTCTTCTCTTCTGTACTCTGGCAAACAGTTTTCATGTCCACCCAGATAAAAGCTTCAACAGGGAGACACTGAGTGTGACCTATCCTTTGCTTACTTCCTTTGCCTCTTGTCACAAGGCCTACAATCCTTCCCTTTTGTTCCTATTTCCTTAAAAGACTCTATAGCTGTTAACCTCATTTCCATTAGATCATTTTAGAGAGTGATCTAGAGGAAATATCCCTAATTTAACCCCATTCAAGGAGCTAGGTGATTTTCTAGTTGTCTGGTAACAGACTGCACTCCTCAGTCCCGTCTGCTCCCCTGCATAACCATTCACAATCATCAGTTTATCCCCTTCACAAGTCTGACAGTTTAGAATATACATGCCAGTGGAGCCATGCAGCATTGCTCTCCCTGGGTCTGTTCCATTTCACTGACCTTCCCATCTTGCAAATTATTTTATGCTATTGAAAATAAAATCTCAAACCTGGCATCATGCACAGGGAGGCAAATATTCTGCCACATGTAAATGATAATCCTATCTTTAATGGAAGATTCTATTTACTGTTGTCAATATGAGCTGTACTTATAAAACAAAAAATTCTATACTGTTTTCACCCCATTTTTCATTTATTTTGAGAGTTGATAGTTTCTTGGAATTCTAGAGAATTCTGCAGCATACAGTCAAAATTAGTCTATTTGGGAATTTCATATCTTAGCATAAATTTATCAACAGAAACCTTATAAACAGAAAAGAATTTTCAACTTTTTATGATAACTCATTGACACATAAAATTATTTAATACCTTTCTGCTCTCATTATTACATTTCATTTTTTCTGTTACATTTTTGTCTTTGTGTTTCCCTATTCATCTCCTTGCTTTATTTTCACTGATTTCGATGATGAAGTCTTTCTAGCAAACCTTTTTATCCAAGTTGTTTTTTGAGACAAGGTCTTCCATTGCTCTGGATTTCACCCAATACATTAGACTGGCTTGCTAGTGAACCCCACCCCATGTTTCTCTCTATCTCTACCACAAATGCCATAGGGTGACTATCACTGTATTAAATAGAACTCAGGACCTCATGCTTACAGGCATCTCACTACCAACTGAGCTATCCTGAGCTGTCTTCACAGCCTACTGATTGGTAATTTTGATGTAAAAAATCCTCAGGTGTCACTTGTTTACTTTCTCTACAGTCTCATGAAAAATGCTCTAACCCATTCCTTTTATTAGTTATATTCATAAGATGATAATCACCCCAAATATTTTTCTGACTGACATTTGAGTTATAATCATCCAGTTTTTTTAAATTTCAAATTCACAAGTATCCTAAATGTTGTTTTCTACAATAAATCAGTGGTAGAGTTCATACCTGACCACTCTGTTTAACAATATCCAATTTAATTCTAGCAGACTTTCAAAGAAGAGCTGATGCCATACTCCTCAAATTATTCCACAAAATAGAAACAGAAGGAACATTACCAAATTCATTTTACCAGGCCATAGTCCCCTTGATAGCAAACAAAGAGTCAACCGAAAAAATGAGAATTATAGACCAATTTCCTACATGATCACTGGTGCAAAAATAATAAAATACTTGTAAATCAAATCCAAGAACACATCAAAAAGATCATTCACCATGATCAAGTAAACTTCATCCCAGAGAAGTAGGACTGATCCAACATATGAAAATCTATCAATATAATCTACCATATAAACAAACTGAAACATAAAAAACATAATCATCTCATTAGATGTTGAAAAAGCCTTTGACAAAATCCAACACTTCTTCATGATAAAAGTCTTGGAGCAATAAGAGATACAAGGGGAATAACTAAACATAATGAAGGCAATTTGCAGCAGGCCTATAACAAACATCAAATTAAATGGGCAGAAACTCAAAGCAATTCTGCTAAAATCGGTAACAAGAAAAGGCTGTCCACTCTCTCCATATCTACTCAATACAGTATTGAAGTTCTAGCTAGGACAATAAGACAACTGAAGAAGATCAAAGGGATATAATTTGAAAAAGAAGTTCAAGTAGTGTTATTTGCAGATGATAGTTATCCCAAAATTTCCACCAGGGAAGTCCAGCAAGTGGATATTAGCTACAAGAGGTATGCTACAATCTACATACCCAGAGGTAAAAAAGAGGGCTCAAGAGGGACAAATGGATCTTCCTGGGAAGGTAAAGCAGATTAGATTTCATGAGTGGACTGAGGGCAGGTGAAGATGGGAACAAGAGGGAGCAGGTAGGAAGATAGAGGGGGAAATACTAGAAGAAATGACTGGAATGGACAGGGGTGGCAATATGGACACCTAATACAATGGAAACTTCTTGGAATCTACTAGGGTGATCCTAGGGAAGGCTCCTAGTAATGGAAGATATACCTTTTGTAATTAGGCAAGGCTTCCAGTGGTGGGACTAGGACATCAACCCATCCACAAAACCATTGAACCACAATACATCCTGGCTACAAGATGTGCTGGGGTAATGGTGGTGCAGAACTTGCGGGAGTAGCCAACCAATGACTGGTCCAACTTGAAGCCCATATCATGAAAGAGAGCCTACGCCTGACACTGCATGAATGGCTAGGAACCAGAGGCTGGATAGCCAAGAGACTTAGGATAGAACCAAATATGACTGACCAAAAAAAAAAAAAGTCAATGAAATTATTACTTCTAATGATATTCTGCTGTAATCATAGACTAGAGCACAACAAAGTCATCATTAGAGGTTTCATACAGCAACTGATAGGAGCAGATGCAAAACCAATCATCAGGCAGGGCTCAGGAAATGCCTCATAAGAAGGGAAGGAAAGACTGTAGGAGCCCCAGTGGTTGATAATACCATGAACTTGGCCAACAGAATCAACTAAGCAGGGTTCATAGGGGCTCACAGAGACTGGAGCCCATATGAGTCTGAGCTAGGCTCTCTGAATATACGTTATGGTTGTGTAGATTGGTGTTCTTATGAAATTCCTTTCCCTCCTACTGGGTTGCCTCACCCAGCCTTGATATAATGGTGTGTGCCCAGTCTTATTGTAACTTGTTGTGTCATGTTTGATTGATATCCCTGGGAGGCCTTCTGTTTTCCCAAGAGAAACAGGGGAAGAGTGGATCTGGGAGAGAGAGGGGGGGAAGAGGAGTGACTGGGATGAGTGGAGGGAGGGGAAACTGTGGTCATGATGAAATATATGAGAGAAAAATATTTTTTTAAAAAGGAAAAATATATTCAATTTATATCACCATTAAACATGGTAATTTTTCGCATTCATTTGTAGCTGAATTTTTCCTGTGTCCACCCAGCTCCTGCAGCTGCTCAGACCCAAATAAACACACAGAGATTTATATTACTTATAAACTGTATGGCTGTGGCAGGGTTCATGCTATCTAGTTCGTATATCTTAAATTACCCATTTCTATTAATCTATAAGCTGCCATGTGGCTTGTAGCTTACATCTTGCTTCTCATGGCAGTGGTGGCTGGCAGCGTCTCCTGACTCAGCCTTACTATTCCCAGAATTCTCTTCTCTACTTGTCACACCTATATTTCCTTCCTGGCTACTGGCCAATCAGCATTTTATTTATTAACCCATCAGAGTAACACATTCACAACATACAGAGTGATGTTCACAGCATTTATTTAATTCTATTTCGATGGAGGTGACAGTGTTGCTCTGGATGTATATATGTATATCTAGGTGATTATTACACAAGGAATAATCTGAAAGAAGCAACCTACACTATATGTGAAATTTATGAAACTAAACCAAGTTAACTCACAGAGCAAGTAATCTGGTAGAAGTCATGGTCCTCAACAGCCCAAAAACTGTGTGTGTGTGTGTGTGTGTGTGTGTGTGTGTGTGTGTGTGTGTATGCATATACTACATATATGGTTATACATACATGATGAACTATATATATATATGGTTTATAAATATATAATTATATAAATATATTTATATATAGTTATAAAGTTGTAATGAAATTTGCCAGCCAAACTCTGGATATTTCATGTTTAAGAAACTCTAAATCATTCTTTTCCATCTTATATCCATTAAATGCTAAATTATTTAATTACATAAAATGAATGGGTATTTGAGAACATATGCTACTGTAATCTATATGTTAATGGTTACCTACAAAATACTTTGCATCCATTATTTAGTGATACATATCCTTCAGATTTGGGAGTTAGGGATTAAGGCAACTTCTAAAATCATATTTCCCATTGATAAATATAAAATATAACAATTTTCATTCAATTGAAGATGAAACCCATTGCAGAAAAATAAGGTATTTGAGCTACCACTGTAATCATTAAGTTTTATGTTATTACTGAGTGGCTTCCATGACATGACAGCATAGAAAACCTCCCTGTTGAAGGGCCTGGATATCAAGAAGCCAGACTGTTCTAAATGGCATTCATTTACAAACAAAGCATTTACTAAACATAGTCATTTATACTTAGGTTTTAAGCATTGTAAAGAGACATTAAGTGGAATTTACTAGCATCAGTTGGGTTTTGGTGATTTTGGGTATCGTTTGCATCAAATTTTCCTAGCCTATAGTAGAAAACAAAGACAATACATTAGTGGACCAGTCATTGTCACTGAGATGTAAATGTCCTTGCTAAGAGCTAAAACCATCTTCTAAACCAGAGGGGAAAGCCTTCATACCATAAAACTCTACATGTCACATTATGGTGTGGGATATGGAGCAAAAGGAGTCATTATTCCACATACTCTGAACTTAGTTCTTCCTCAGAATTCCAAAATGAACTAAAACATGAAAGGAAAACACCCCATACCAAAGGCACATTAAGTGGTGGAAGTTTGAAGATATTACTTTGTTAAATTCTAAAACCATTTTCTTCTACTAGAACTCTGAAACCCCTGAGGCAAGCTTGATGAGACTTTCTTCTCCCCTAAACTAGACACACTGTTTGGGTGGCCTGAGATGGCAATATGTTGTCTAACATAACCACCCTTCCTAATATGCAGCTGACAAAGCCCTTCCTATTGGGTCTTAGTTTCCTGTTTCTGCAAGAAAGACCTGAGATAACTACTTCAAAGGAAATAAGTTTTACTTAATAGTGTTAGTGCTTTCAGTCCAGGATGGTTTGGCTCTATTTTGGATTAGTGGTCGCATATCACAGTGGGAGCAGTATGTGACACAGCAGAAGGCTGGAACATAAAGGAAAAGAAAGAAAAAGAGACCAGGGTAACACAACTCCTGTCATGGGGAGACCTGTTAGACAGGTCCTTATGGGCCTTTGTTTAAAGTATTGCAACTCTCCAGCTTGTTCACAGGTTCTTATTTGGTTCTGCTTTTCTTAGTTTCATGTCAATAAAGAAAGCTGGTTTTTACTTCATGATCATTGTCCTCTCCAACATGTCACAGTCATATCATCCAGGGCCTTTAATTTCCAGCTCCAATTCTCTTTTTCTGAAATTTATTTTTATTCCCCACAGATGCCAGAGGGGCTTCAGATCACTTGTAGCTGAGCCATTTCTCCAGCCCCGCTATTTCTTTACTGCAATGAACATCATTCTTGACTACCAACAAAATATGCACACAAATGTTCCAGGGTGCCTCCTATAGATTAATGTTACAGGATCTTAAAGAATTGTTTCTCATATTTAGAGGAGTAACAGACCAGAGATATAAAGCATCATAGCCTACAATCCCAGGAGCACCTAACACTCATGATATCAGATATTTTCTCTCCACTAGACTTAACCTACTTTGAAGGGCCACTGTTCTGGTTTGGATCCATGTTCTTATGCAAAAAAGACAAAATCCATTCTCCCAAATTATATAGAATATGTAAAGGAAAAATAATATTAGAAAATATGTTTTTATGGATTTAATAGATTCATAATTCATTTTTACCTAAATTCCTACAATGAGGACCTTTGTTATCTAAGCACTATATAAAATATGCCTAGGACTTGATTTAAACAGTTGATGCCTAGGTTGAGAAAACAGAGTGTCTTCTTTCAGAAGGCATTTTACTGTGATGGCTAATTCTGCCAAGACCTTGCATTGAATGATTTTCCATAGTGATTAAAACAACCATGGAGAGACAATGGAGGAGGGAAACCAAGCCTTTCACCTCATGGAAATCACTCTGATGTCAACTTCACTCTGCTTACTAGCACCTGTTCTTCTAAGGATTTTGTTGACATAAACTTGCACAGTCCACTTTAAAAGCCCTATCCATTTCTATTTTTCATCTCGTTTTACAGATAAAAGAAATCAGATGCAAGTGTATAGTAAAATTTCCCTGAGTCAAAGAGGCAGAAAGGGACAGATACGAATTCAAGGTTTAGCCTACATGTCCATAACTAGAACCCATAGCAATGACTTCTAAAAGAAATACAATATCAATTGCATCCATCCTTTGGTTTCTTACATTCCTGAACACTCTTTAACATTGTCTCTGTTATTGTGATTAGAAATATTTCTATGCAATGGCATCCAGTGTCTGTAATTCAATTACACGTATTTTATTTCCTCCTGTCAAATATAGCTGTTGTTTACCTTACTAGTGGGCAAAATATTTCTAATTAATTTGTTTTTTTTTAAATTATCAGACTTCTGTAAAGCTGCTGTATTTCCATTAGAGGATTTTCATTTCACTAAAATACTTACAGGAACTAAAAGCAAAAAAAGACAAACAAAGAAAACAAAAAACAAAAAACAAACAAAAAAAAAAACTTGTTCTACCTTGCTTTATGAGATGGGCTCCTCCTAAAATGCATTTTTGTTTGGACCTATAAACTCTAAAAGATACTTACTTCACCCAAACTTTCTGGCTGACACAAAATGGAATTCTCAATCCTTGAATTGCAATCTTGGAAGATAACAGGCTCCCTCCGTGAGCTTTGTACTGTGATTGATTTTCAGATGCTCGTCCGCAATCCGCTTGGCACTTAATTGAAAAGAGAAGAAATCCTCCATCCCTTTAGACTCTGCAGGGAACAAACATGGAGGAAGAGTGTGCTTTCTCGTGGTTAGACAGAATCTAAATGCATTCCACAGCTGGTGTGAGCAAGAGGTGATTACCAAACTTAGGAAGCTAGTTCCTCTGGACAGTAAAGAATGTATTTTTATGTTGTGTTAAATATGCCAGAACTGAGGTTTTCAATAACCAATGCTTTGATAAAATATGTAGGGACTTGTATATGGTTGACTTGTCATTTTCTAAAACACTTGGATACATACAAATATGGAGGTCTGCACATTGCCACCACCATAGAATGTGCATACTGCCACTGTGTACTGTGGACCCCTGTTCTCATGAAACAGAGTATTCTAAACTAATAAGCAACCATGAAAGGACATGGCTCCTAAGATCAAAATTTGTGACACAGAATAATACAGCTTTGCAAAAAATGACTTGTTCAAAAAAATTTTCAAAAAAAATCTTGACTTGTTCATTTTTCTATGAATATATGTGTCAGAGACCTAGCCAAACAACAGTGATCAGAAGAAAGGCTATTTGTGTTGACCATAAAAATTCATAGTGTTGTGAACTATACTGAATAGAGCAATCCAACATGTGGTTTGGGCATATTATAACATTTCTGTAAGCTAGACATTTGAACATTTATGCATCAACAAGCATTTTTAATATTTCTACTGTGCATCAAAATTTTACATCGTCGCCAAGAATGACCATCATCAGAAAGACATGTGAAATTATAAATACTCTATAGATATATGAGATATGTACAGTTCACATATATTCTATGCATTTTATGGTTTTCATCGTAAAGCAAAAACAACTATATGAAGTAAATAACTGCAATAAATTTGACAAATCTCAGACATTTTGTATTTAAATATTACCTCATGGTAATATTGAGATCCAAGAGAAAGTTAAAGGAAAGAGATTAACAAAGAAAGGATTTTATATCCTATAGCTGAATCATGTAATGCAAGGGTTCTAACATTGGGAAATGCAAAGCATTCCGTCTTATTTGTTAGATATTAACAGAGCTGATACAACTATTTATAACAACTAAGTTGAAAGGAAGGTATAACACAAGGAAGACTGTTCAAAGGTAGCCCATCAGTGTGGTTTAACACATCAGAGATGGTTTAGCAAATCTATTTTAAAGTCAAAAAGAGGAGGAGGAATGTTTACTTTTAATGCATGTGTGCTTCCATAGAAAGAGTTCTACTGGTTATCAGCAGATATTAATTCTTATACCAGATGTAATGTTAACCTGTCTCAATTTCCCTTTTGTATATAAAAAAGTATGTATAGCTTCATCTGTACCCCTGGTACACCTTGTTAATAAGAACAGTTTGATACAAAATTGTGGTCAAACACATACGTGGACATCAATTAGTTCTGTGCCCAGAGCAGATGTAACTTATCTTATTTGAACACTAAGGCTGGATGGTGACTTTCTCTGAAAGCATCCTATTAGGTGGCAACTCAGAGCTGGACCAGCTACTCAGTAGCTTTGGATAGTTCCCAGTGTCATAAAAGCCACCTGCTCTGACCTGATCATTCCACCCAGCAAACAAACAAACTCATGTCAAGTTTCTGCAAGGCTGATTGACAGATTAAAAACTTCATTATTGTCATAAGTTTGCTGCAGTTCCAGAGCCAAATCACCCTGGTCTATTTTTAAATCCCCCAAATTTAGCAGTCATTCCTTGCTTGCTTCCATCTATGACCTAACATCCTTGTGACTCTTAGGTAAATCCTTTTGGAATGCATTACCTGAACAGACCTCTGGCTTTCACCAAGGCAAATGCTAAGAATGTCATAATATAAGAGTCTGAGACCTATAGTTGAGAACTCTCCACTTTGCTGTAACCCACCTATGTGGATGTTTCATCAATCTATTTGAAAGTTTCTTTTTTAGTTTCTCTTGCTAGAAAGCATAAACTTCATGAAGCCATTTTCACATTAGGTAGGGTAAGCTGAATCTTTTTCCCAAGCCATGCTCATTCTTATTTGGTTTAAGAATAAACTATCTCTAATTCCCTTGGGATAAGAAGTATGATTTGAATTGCCATCAGGGTTACAGAATTCCCTGACAGAGGGACAGGACAGCATTCTTATTGATGAAATCCACACTATTATCTCCAAATTTGTTTCTATTTTTTTATTATAACAGATACTATAACCATGCCTTTAAAAATGATGTGATAAAATATGGTTGTCTATTCACAGTTATCTCTCAATGGTTCTCTTTAAACCTCTACTAGAGACTTAATGAAAGAACTAATGTTGCTATGGGCAACCCAAGGAAATTAGTTCTATTGTGTGTGAAACAGTGTTTCCCCTTAAAAGGGCTGTCAAAATGACTTACAATGTTGACATGTTCACCAAGTGGATAGTGACTCATCAACAAACAGCTTTACCTTATCTATATTTCCTACTCACAGTTTTCACCCATCTTAATCAGCTCCTCATTGATAATTAGATTAGCAACTGCAAATTAGTCTATTAGATACAAATAGGAAGAGTGTGACTTCACAGGGCAAGTGTGTGCAGTAGAGACTGCTTTGGTCCTCACATTACAGAGATAAGTGGAAGAAATAAGCTATTTTATTCGCCTGAGTTTGCATAAGTGATGGTTAGAAGAGCCAAGGGCAAACCAGGCACCCATTCTAGGTAAGGTATGTCCCACCACTGCCCAAGGTGGGGGGCATTTGGAACAACAAAATTAAAATACATCAAATTGTATTCTAAAGCTGTTCCAAATACCTGAGGGTGTACATTTCCATATGTGCTTAAGTTTAATTTTAGACTAAGCTTTTTATTTTTGCTATAATTATATGGTACCAAAACCCAGATGAGATTGAACTGATTGCAGAAAGCCAAGGCTTAGGAAGCCTAGGACCTCATGCCCTGCAATGCCCCTGCTATTTACCATGCCATGCCTCCATTTCCATAATAGCTTGTAGCTAAGTCAACAATAAACTGGCATTTAATCTGTAAACTGATGAAGGTCACTGAAACTTGTCTATGACTAATGACAAACAGGAAGCCCCTTGTCCTGGCCTCCAAATATGGAAGTACATACCTCAGTGCCCTGTCTGCATGCTGCTGTTTAATGGTGCAGAAGGATTGGAGTTTCTTCCCCAAGCTCTCACACTGATGTCTGCTCTGGCTTCCCTGGGACTGAGGCTTATATGTTGGAATTAGAGGTAGAGATGCTGTGCCGTTTGTTTACTTCCAGAAAACTGTGATCAAAAGCCCCTAACATAAGCTAAGAAGATAGCTTAGTGGAGTCAACATCTGGCAGATAATACTTAAATTCCTTGCAATCCTACTTTTACACCCTACTAGGATAAAATCAATCTTCTCTTTAGTGGGAAAAACGAAATAAACAATAACTTTCTTGCTGTGAGTTTAAGTCTGAAGTTTGAAAAACTAATTCTTGCTTGTTTTTCATAGAGACAACTATAGTTTTGTAGTGATTTTTGTCTTCAGACAAAATGAGTACATAATAGAGACTTGTCAATACCTTTCGGGGTGACTTGACCAAAATAAGTATAAACTTGAGAACAAAGAAACAGTTTATTCTTTTTTTTAATTTCTCTCTGTCTTTTTTCTTTCTTTCCTTCCTTCCTTCCTTCCTTCCTTCCTTCCTTCCTTCCTTCCTTCCTTCCTTCCTTCCTTCTCTCTCTCTCTCTCTCTCTCTCTCTCTCTCTCTCTCTCTCTCTCTCTGTGTGTGTGTGTGTGTGTGTCCATGTGTGTCTGTGTATGTGCACAAATGCCCACAGATGCCAGAACAGTGTGTCAGATCACCTGGAGTTAGAGTCATAGTCAACTGTGAGCTGACCAATTTGAGTACCGGTGCAAAACGGCTCCTCTGGAAGGGTAGTAACCATGTTGAAACACTGAGCATCTCTCCAACACTGCAAAAGAGTTTCTTAATAAACATTTAAGGTATATTTCAACATGTAAAGTTTATTTTTATGAAAATAATGACATAAAATGTAAAAGCAAAGCAGAATCCATTCCTTCACACACATGTAAAGAAAACAATCTTTAAGGTTATAAATGGTAATGATAAAATAATAATGAAAAGTTTATGTAATATGTATATTTGTATAGTTAAGTGACTTAAAGTAAATTGTGTTTTAAATCACATGGATCTAAAATTCTAACTTGAAATGAATGTAGATTATCACCATGGTGAATCTCCATCACTGAGAAACTGTACTAATTCTGGACAAATACCAATGTGGACACTATATGTCTGCATAATAGGCTACTTGCATACCTTTATTCAGATTTGATAGAGATACATATAATTAGGAAATAATTAGAGAAACTATACATTATTATTTTCTATTAAAATTCTTCATACTTAGGAGGTTTCAATAAGGCAGATGGAAATACAACCTTGGATGTAGGATGAGATCCTGGATCCAATCCACAGCACAAGAAACAGTAAAAATAAGGATTTAATAATGACATATATGATCATAGGAATATATATCTTTATTTTCCAAAAAGACAGCAAAGCAAATAGCCTTAAGGTAGAGCTATTGAAACTGACAAAGCATAAATGTAAAGTGATGGGTAAAATTCTTCAAAGTAGTAGATTCTCTTCTAAGATTCTTGACCTCACTCACCTCAGACAGGTTGCTGGGTTCCTAACCCATGGCATGGTCTCTCTCTTGTTGAATGAGCCTTAAGTTAACTTAGACAACTGTTGGGTATCACCAACATATAAGAGCCACTGTTGCACCTTTATAGATATCTTACCATCCTGTCCATTATTGTGGTCCATAGATGTCATAGCTGGGTGGGACTATTAATTGCTTCTATCCCTTGGCAATCCTTGTACTTTCTGGTACCATGATAAACAGAAAACAGAAGGAGCCTTTCAAGTTAGTTCTCCATCTAATCATCTAAGTGTGCAGTGTCTTCAGCAATAGGGGCTTAACTTCAACCTCTGAGAGGCAACCAAGGGCTAAAGAAATAGTCTATAATCTTTTAAGAATCACTGGGTCTACCTTGACTAATCACTCAAATGGAGGTTTCTCTAGCTGGATAATGGGGTTTTTGCTATTCTATGGTTCTTAAAGGAGAACATTGTCAGCCAAAGTGTCATAATTTTATTTAAATATATTTCTATCTACATATAAGCATCCACTTATGTGTGTCACATATAATTTTTAGCCATCACCTCTCATCAAGAAGCTTCTCTTGATCAAATTGAGACCATTACGAAACTCCATAAGTCAACATAACACAAAGATCAATGGATTGGGGTGCTCCAAGCTCCAATGGGTGCACTTACTTCACAACTCCTACATCTGTGGCTCAGAGAACATCACAGAAGATGGGGACAGAAAGTTTGGAAGAGTTGGAATACAAGGAAGTCTGGTGTGTGACTGGCTCTCTTTGAAATAGATGCATAAATAAGGCCTGACATGCTAAAGCAGAAAGGGTAAAACCTCAGGAGGTCCCAGCCCTAGACAAAGAACTCCAGGAACTCCAGGAAGGCTGAGAAGGGGAGAAATAGCCTCTTCAAGGATTGAGATCCCTAGTTGGTTATCAAGTACAAAGTGGTCAGCCCTAAAATCATATATACACTAACATAAAAACAAAAATGGATTCCTCATGTTGCATTTATATATTTGCCCATGTGTGTATGTGTGTAACAATATAACAATCAAAGTAAAAGAGGAAGGGACATGTGAGGAATTGGAGGGAGGGACTGGGGAGAGCAAAGGGATGAAAAGATGTTATTTAATTATATTTTAATTTATAATGTAAAATATTAATACTAAAAATACTTTAAGCTTCAGTTATAAACAAAAGTTAGTTGAACTCTCATACCAATGCAGCACATCTCTTCTTACACTGTTGACTAAACCCTCATCATCTGAATCTTTACAGACATTCTTGGAGAAAAGGCTTGTTAGGGAGACATCAACAACACACCCTAGGCATGTACACTTAGGGTACATCATGTGCATCTGTCATTCTACAGCTAAAAAACCACAATGCAACCTCTGCAGAAGATAATATAAAGTTCAGATGTTTACGTGATCATTCCAGTTTTTCTTTATCAAAATTTTATCAGTTCAGTCATTTGCAATTTTACACAGAAACTTTACTTGTGATTAATTTGTGTGAAGAAATGAGAAACCATGTAATTATTTCAAAAATAAAAGAAATAATAAAAAATCATTATAATATAATAAGCTAAATGAACATTGTTCTTTTTAATATATCTAGGGACACATAGTAATATATACAATAAATCTGTAAAAGATTTTTCTTAGCATTAAGTGAGGTGAAAATAAATTAATACAATTACAGGATGAGGATTTTATTGATTTCCATGCTTCAAGAAAGTGGAAATATTGAAAATTCTAATATAATCAATGATTTCTTAACTGCAAATTAACCAAATGCACAGAATAATACATGAAGCATTCATTCAAGGAAAGCTATGGAAACATTCTGTGAACTGTAAGTTCAGTGCTATTTCATTTTGGGGATGGATAGTTTTCCATTAAGCCTTACCTTACAATGATTATTAAGAGGTGTATGGTAGGGATCATGGCCTCTACTGCGAGAGTCCTAGAGGACCAGTTTCGGTAACTCAAAAAACTGTAACTGTTAACATCCCAGCTATGAAAATAGAGTTTATCAGTAAAGATATATAAATTACAAATTACAAGTGAAATAATAATTTGAGTATATGCAATATAGGCTGAAAGGAAAACTTACTCCATCCACTAAATAGAATACAGAATCAAAGAGAACAGATGTTAGTAACATGAAGATAGGATGTAGAGAAAGCAACAAAAGTGAGTGTATAAAAGTTGAAAATTCCTGAGGCGTAGCAATAAGTGAATAAAAGAAGTCTTAAATATATACACATAGCATGAAATACAACAGTGAGTGCATAATGGGCATTTTAGGGAATGAGAGAAAACAATGTCTAGAAACAATATTGGGGGAAATAATGGCTAAAATACAAAAAAACTTGTATTTCCAAAAGGTGTAACAATATCAAAGTGCAGAGATTCAAAGTAATCAACAACTAGAAACAGAAGAGCCAAACTGTCAAAGCCAAAACCAAAGGGATAATTTTTGAATGCAGCAAGAGAAAAGTCGTATCACATTCAGAAAGTCCATTGGAATACAGTCATCTTAGCAACAGTCAGGAAGACCAGCAATATACAGCTGGACTCTAAAAGATAATTCATTAGCCAGTACTCCATGTATATCCAAATAATCTTAAGAAGTAAAGACAAAGATTGATACTGTTACAAGTAAAGAAATGAAGTAGTTAGATTTGTGACCAGTGAACCTACAGGAGGAGAAATAATAATGACAGTCAGTCTAAAAAAAGTGGTACAAATTTGCTGTTGAAGTTATAATACATAAAGATAAACACAGTGAAGCAGTATTTGAGATTTCTTATTTATTAGAACTAGATTGTTTCAGTGTGATGATGAGATTTTTGGTATATTACATAGAGCAGCTATTCAGAAAATAAGAAGAAAAAAGTTAAATGTCACACTAGAACATATTGACCTAAATAAAAGGGTGAGAATAACAAAGAAGTACTCAACATCAGAGTTACAGAAAGAAAACATTAAACCTACCATACCAATAATAAAATTAAATATTAAGTTTATAAATTTTAAATATGAATGGATAGCTAAAGACAGAGTCAGATTAAAATAGAATGAACATACAGGCTGACAATTAAGAAACACTCTTTAGACACAAAGAACGAAATACTACAAAAGATACAATAGATGAATTATAGGTCATGCATGTAATAACAGAAGGAGAGCTAGAGAATCGTTATTAATACATGAGAGAAATCAATTCTGAAACACGACATATACTGCAATAGTATCTTTAAAGACAAACAGGGCTATTTTAACAGGGATTCCCTGCGTTCATCAGAAAGCGGTGGAAAACAAAGTAGAGCAATCAACAATATAAATGTGAACCTGAGAGTTTTGACAAGAGAAAAAAATATTATTAATATTTGAAGGCTTCGTTATCATGCTTTACATAAATAATAAAATATTTAGTCATAGAAAATGAAGAGGACTTGAAACACACTGTTAATTATCCAAACACAGTATATATTAGTATATATATATATAATCATAGCAGAAAATGCACTGTATTCAAGAGCACTTGGGATGCCCAAAGTTCAATTCAAACAAGGTACCATATTAATAGAATATAGGATATAATTGCATGACTATTGCACAGACATTCAAATATTTAGAAAAATCCAAAGCCTGTTTATATTTTAATGTTCTCAATCAACTTTGTCTAGATTGCAGGTATCAATGCTTTCAATGAACATTAGGTTGAAGAGTGCAATACTGACTTTTCTACATCAAATATGTTCCAATACAAAGATTCTCATTTTTTTCCATTGACACTTAATGTACCAGGAAAACCTAAGCAAGGTAATCAGACAATAAAAATAAGTAAGCTGCCTATAATTTGGAAAGAAGGCTAAAGACTTGTTTCTGCACAGACATCATCCTTGTTGTACTCTAAAGAAATGGTTAAAACTAACAAATGGGAAGAGATAGTTTTTAGATAGTAGATCATTATAAAAATGAAATATATTTTGATTTATGAAACACGACCAATAAGAAAATGAAATTAAGGGCACAGCTCCTTTTGACTGCCTCAGAAACAATAAACTGTCAATATATAATTTTACAAGAAGTGCAAACATCCCATGATGAAAATTATTATTGTAATCTGTAAAGAATGCAAGAGATCAACATAAAGAATTATATTGTGATTTTAGGATTAAATAATTTCATATTGTTAATGCATCTGCTTGACTTTGTGCAGTTAAATAGGCAGCAGAATATTAGACATTAGATTTTAGCATTAACTTTTAAAATTTTGAAATTTATGTGATAATTTGACATACCCAGAGAAACTTGACTTTTATTTAACTAATTACTAGATAAGTTTTATAGTCACAGCAAAGCAGTGTAGTATCTTGTGCTATTAGACAAAGCATTCTTTGTTTAATATGGAATACCTCACAATGCAAACAGATTTGTTCCTTGCAGTGAATGAACCTAACTTACATGTCATTATCACACAAGCTGTATAGTTAATATGTTACCATATGGATTTATTCCCAAGATTAATTTTATTAAATGAAAGAAACATCACAAGAAAATATATATTGTATAATTGTATTTGTATCAAGTGTCCAGATAATACAACCCCAAATCTATAAAGATATCAAATAATTCATTTGTTGTACAAAGCAAAGTATAAAAATTTGAAATCAATAGTAAATGATTCCAAGAGCTCTTATTGTTTGAAAATAATTCCTATATTCACTAATGTTGAGAAATCACAGCACAGTAAATCCCCCAAAATTCAACAGTTCAATGAATTATACTATATACAAATCATATCTCAGTAATGCCATAAATATATGAAATATTAGAATAAACTGATGATGGGAGATAAAACACTGTCTACATGTGCACCCAAGCTTCCCTTCTCAGAATGGTGGATCTCTTATAATAACTAGTCAGAATAAATGACATTGATGTGTGATGGAGAGGAGCAGAGAACCACAGTGTGCAGCGTTCAGTGAGGATTCTGTGGCTAGCATGATAGACCAACAGAGTCAAGTTCAAACCTCATTTCACATATCGTAAATTTTATAGAAGTTGAAAGAAAGCTCTAAATATTCTGAATAATAGTAAACATTTATAGCCATTGCTGTCTTAACTCTCCAGGAGCACACTGCTAGGAATTCTGGTAGAGATGGTCATATTTCCCCCCACCCAATACTCTTCCTACATCATAATTTAATAGCTACTATAAAATCTGAATGAATTCTGGGTGTATATCATCCAGTATTCATTATTCAGCTTGGTGGGACTTTAAACAGTAAAGACATGAGGACATTTCCCACAGTTTTTTTCTTTTTTTTTTTTTTTTTTTTTTTTTTTTTAGTATACGACCTATTGGGACGTTCTCTTAATGAATTGTTGTTTTGAAAAACCTAAGTATAAATATCTTTTATGGGTACTTCACTATTATTTGTCTCAAATAGTACCATTGGAACTCAAAGATGTCTTTATTCCATGTATATAAATATATCTGTAACATATACTACATATGGTATCATATGTATTATAAACTAATATATATATTATAAACTATATATATATATATATATATATATAGTACGTATGTTTGAATGTTTAGCCCCCAGTTGGTGAAAGTGTTTGGGACGAGTAGGAGGTGTGGCCTTGTTAGAAGATGTGTCACTGGGGGTGGACTTTGAGGTTTCAAAAGCCCACACCAGCACGGCATCTCCAGTTAGCTCCTTCATTCTCTGCCTTTGGTTGTGTCTCAAGATGTAAATTTTCAGTTGCATCTTCAGTGCCATACCTGCCTGCCTGCGTCTATGGTCCCATCCATGATGGTCACTGATAAATCCACTGAAACTGAAAGCCCCTCAAAAGCTCTTTCTTCTATAAGTTACATTGGTCATGTTGCTTTCTTTACACAGCAAATGAAAAGGAACTAAGACAATTATTACATACAACCTATGCATGATATATATATATATATATGCACACATAAGTATATGTATATATACATGTATATGTATATATATAGTGTATGTGCATGTGTGTATGTGAATAAATTGTCCTCATTGGAATGCAAGTCTACTGCTTAGAAAATAAAAAGTTGTTTCCATATTTTTGACACATTAACAGGAACTGGTAGCATCCTACAATACAATAACAAGCTTCTTTTCTTTTCCCAGACTAAAGGAAAAAAATATCAAAATAGCCAAATGCTTTGTGCGGGCAGGCATTTATTCCTATTTAAATGGTGACTAGACTTGTGGATCAGGCTATGTTGTTGTCTCACCAAAGCCAGTCCAATCCTTTTGGCAGGCCCACCAGCAAACAGCATCTCTGAAGAACGGCATTGTTTAGTCTGAAGGCAAGCAGCTGCAAGAGAAAGCTGATCTGTCATATTTTAGGGCTAAAACGATGTTTCTAGGCATCAGTTGGAGCATGCTGTGCTTTAAGCTCTTTAGATTTATACAACTTGCTTTGAGGAAAACCTTTGTTCTTCAATAAAGTCTATAGTGCAACTGAAAAAGTTTTAAGATAATATTCTCACCAACTTCCTTAAAAATATAACCTAATACCTAAAATTCTAAGTTTTAATAGCAATGTAGACTCTCAAGTTTAAGGTTGAAGATCTTTGACTAATAAAAGAGAAATGTTTACTTTAAATGAAGACTGTGAAAGAAAATAAAATAGCTTCATTTGTAGATTAATCTTGTTGTTGTTGTTATTTGCTTGTTTTGTTGTTGTTGTTGTTTTTTCAAGACAGGGTTTCGCTGTAGTTTTGGTGCCTGTACTGGATCTTGCTCTGTAGACCAGGCTGGCCTCGAACTCACAGAGATCTACCTGGCTCTGCCTCCCGAGTGCTGGGATTAAAGGTGTGTGCCACCACCACCTGGCATTATAGATTAATCTTAACACAAAACTTCTTCCCACAGAGGCACTAGCTGCCTACAATGTGCCCACTGGCCAATGCTGATGAAGATGAGCATGCCAGGATCATCTCAGCAAAGTCGTTCAGAGCAATTTGAGAAAAGAAATTCTTCTGCTGAATTGTACAAATTCTGGGACTGTTTTCTATTGCTATACATTTTTAAAGTCATTCTTCTTTGTTGTATGAAAATGTAAGTCAAGACATTGAGAAAATATTCTTTCATCATTAAAAATGTTTTGACACGGAGTGATCTGGACATATTCTGGAGTTTTGTTAAGAATGAAGACATTTACTTGCATATGGCCTTTTTGGCCCACAAAAGTGGGAGATTTGTTTTCTGTTCATATACCTCTGAGGTAGCACATCCCTGTGCTTGATATGGCACTGCATATAATACTAGCTGAAGTAAAACTACAGCTGCTACTGATATTGTGAATACATAAACCTTTTCGAAGAGGTCCCAAGCACACAAATTGGATGGAATGATTGAAGGTCATAAGTTATGATAACAAGGAATATGGATGGCCAAGGGTCCACAAGGTAAAATAATACAAACATATATGCAAACACACATGTATGTATGTGCACAAGCACACATGCAAACACATACACACACATACATACACACACATATTCATGCACACAAGTACTATGAGGAGCAGCTCACAAAATTATAGAGGCAAGCAGACCCTATTACTTGATATGTGCAAGCTGAGCAACATGAGGGCAATAGTGTAATTGACACTACAACAATTAGCCTGAGGCTCAGAAAGTCAGTGAGGCAGTTTATATTCAGAGTGATAAAGCCCTAGAGTTGAAAGACCCCAAAACTGGGAACTTTGAGGTCTTATGGCCAGACAACTTGGATGTCTTCAAAACAGGAAAAGGATAATTCACCTGACCTCTACCCCTTTTCTTTCTCTTGGTCCTTGATGCAATACACGCTGCCCACACACATTGGGACAGCAATTATTTTTGTTCCGTCTACGACTCCAGTGCAAGTCACATGTAGAAGCAACCACATCGTCAAACACACAGCCAAACGTAATGTTTTTCCAGGCTAGCTGGCCCTCACTTAATCTATTCAATTTGACATGTGAATTAACAACTGAAGGGGCTAGCTGGGAGAAAGTTGTCAATTCCTGTGGTGACTATCTTGTTTCAATGTTGCTGTCATGAACTTTTGACTTCTATTTATGTCACAGTTTCTTTCATACTTTTTTTGTTGTTGTTTTGTTTTTTGAGACAGGGTTTCTCTGTGTAGCTTTGCGCCTCTTTCTTTCATACTTTTAAATACTCTGAATTTTTGTTTTATTTTTATTTATATTGTTTTAACTTCTTGTATGTATGTGCATTGCATGTGTACATGGGACCTCTGGGAGTCAGAAGAGGGTGTCAGACATCCTGGAACCAGACTTATGGGAGGCTGTGGTTTACTATGTGGGTGTTGGAAACTGAACCCTGGGCTTTTGCAAGAGCAATAACTGCTTTTTACTACTCAGCTATCAGTTTGGTATTCAAAAATTATTTTTGAGAATTTTATACAGTATATTTTGATCATATTCATCCATATTCTAACTCTTTCTAGCTACACCATGCCTCCACTACCCACCCAACCTTGTGTCCTCTCTTCTTTCCTTTTTTAAAAATCTGTGGAGTCCAGTTGTACTACATGTTTGTATAAAAACACTCATGGGAACAGTGCCATCCCCTGAGGTGTAGTTAATCTACTAGGGGGCACATCTTTAAAGAAATCTTGGGGCTTTATACCCACTTCCCACTTCCATGCTTGGAGTTTGTCTGGCTTAAATTTGCATGGCTCTTGTGCATGTCATTATAGCTATTGTGAATTCATATGTGTAATTGCCTATTGTGTTGGGAAAACACTGACTATACATCCATCTCCAAGGGCTCTTTCAATCTTTCTCTTCTCTCTTCTGAAATGATCCCTGAACCTTGAGAGGAGATGGTGTGGAGTTGTGGTTTTTAAGATGCATTTTTATAGAGCATTAAATATCTGAAGACTATTTTGAATAATTGGGATTTTTTGTTTTTAACACTATATATTCTAAGAAAACTTAAAGAATGTTTTTTTATCATGTTTAATGCAGACATGTATCAAATATTTAACTGAGTTTCAAGTTTCATTTATATCTAAGATCAACATACATTTTCAAATTACACTGATGTATTTTACACCAAAAATACCATTAATTGAACTATTCATTTGGAAACTAGCTATATCGAAGGAGATGAGGAAATTTAAAAACTAATTTAGCTCTACTCAGTAAGTTACAAATTCTCTTTTCACTGTCTTGTTTCTGTCTTGATTTTTTGGTAATGCTTAGACTCCTTTGGTTAACCATGATGGATACAATTTTGCTGACTTTCCCATTTACTTATTTATTTAGTCTCAAAATGATTCAATTGTAAAACTATAAATGTCAATTCCTTTTTTCAACAGTGTTTTTTTTATCTTTTTTTTCTTCTTGAGATTCTAATTAAATCACAACATTTCTCCTCCAAAATGTCCTTATAGTCCTCTGCTATCCTTCACATTCATGGCCTCTTTTTTCACTAATTTTTATTGCCTGAATATGTTAATATGGATATGCATATATATTCCTAAATATATTCTGTTCAGCCCATATAATGTTGCTTGTCTGAATGTTTTCATGGCTGATCATTTGACATTATTGTTTTCTAATTCTTGCTTATAACATTGACCTTTGTGGTATTCAGCATTTGAGTTTCCTACTTTAGTTCTATCTTCTAATCCTACATAATTCAAGGCTCCTCCTGTTAGCATCTGCCTTATGAAATACACGCTGCTTTAGCCACAGAAAAATACTACAAAACACAGATCAAGTAAAGCAAAAACCAAGATCTTTAAATTCTGACTACTCTCACTTGAGGAGATGGAAATGGGGGGTGGGACGGAGGGGGGGAGGGGGGCGGGGCGGGAGGAGGGAGAACGGGGGAATCTATGGCTGATATGTAAAGTTGAATTATATTGTAAAATAAAATAAAATAAATTCAAAAAAAATAAATAAATAAAATTATTTCAATGGCTTCTAGGAAAAAAAAACTCTAGCTAGAATCCAAGATGAGAAAGAATTTGTTATCTGTTGATAGCTACTATAAATAATTCTGGAAATTACAGCAGCTGGACAATAGAAAGAACAGTTCCTGTTTCTTATTCATGTGTGGCTGAAGCTCATTCTTAGTTCATGGGCACTTTTCTCCAATCTCTGTTCTGCCCTCTTTATATTCTTCCTTACCAGTATTTGAGAGAAAATACAATAGAGATTTGTCTACTTCATACAAATATGTCCATAAATGAAATACAATGTTCCACATTTACTGCTTGACAAAACATGTACTATGATCCAATAGACACCATAGTGCAAAAAGAACAGGAGTTTTGGTGGCTTGATGATATTTCAACCACAGAGGGATAGCATTTCTAACTCCTTAACTTTTTTTTGTGGTAACTTTTTCCTTGCTTAAGATGGTTTCATAATTCATATAATGTGTTTTGATCACATCCGCTCTCCCATTTTCTCCCCTCCAATTCCTCATATATCCTCTCTATCACATTTCCCTCTAAAATGTTTGAGCTATTTTTGTTTTAACACAGAGTCCACTTAGTGCTATCTGGATATGGTAAAGCAATCTAAGGCAGCTCAAGAAGCTTCTCAGGGGCCACATCCCCAAAGAAAACTGACTACTCCCCCAAGCAGTCATCAATTGCTTCTTAGCTAGGGGTGAAACCTTGTAAGCCTCTCCCACATCCATCTTGGAATTTTTTTCTGGCTTGATCATATGCAGTCATAGCCTCTATGATTTCATATGTGTCAAAGCACTTCCACATCTAGCAAACATTGTTTCACTATGAATGTGGGTTTTACAATCTTTCTGCCTCCATTTCTGCAATGATCCCTGAGCCTTGAGGTAGGGTATATATACCACATAGATGCCCCATCTGATGCTGTGCTTTCTACAGTCTCTTATTCTTTGCACATTCACCAGTTTTTCATTTCTATATTAATTGCCTTCTTCTATAAAATGAAACTTCTCGAATATGAGTTGAAATGTTCAATAATCTGTATGTAAGCAGGAGGTTATTAGAAGTCAGTTTAAAACTATGTCCTTTTAACAGAATAATGGTGGTAGCTTCTTCTCTAAGGCCTATGACCAATGTAGCCAAAGTCTCCTGACTCTAGTAATTATGTCATGTAATTTGTACAGTGATCCTTAATTTCAGTCCAAAAGTGGCTTGTTGCTCCTATAACATCAATGCCATTATTGTAAAATTGCTCTTATCTTGCTAGACCAATCATTTCTAAAACTCACAGAGTTCACAGCTGGGTTAAGGCTATTATTTTCCTCCAATATCATGAATAACATCTGTAGCATGAATTCTAATTGGTCTTGACAATATAAACACAGAGGCAGATATAGGAGTAAACGCTGAAAGATTAGAGAGAAACAGGAACAAGCCACAGCCACTTCTTACCTCCCCAACTCTTTAGTCTGAATGGGGGCTGAGCTCCTGTCTCCACACCCCACCTTATCACTTTCTCTCTCCATCTAGCCTGTTTCCTCCTCCCAAGTGCTGGGATTAAAGGTGTATGCCACCATTGACTAACCTCTATGGTTAACTAGTGACTAGCTCTGCTCTCTAGTCTCCAGCCAAGCTTTAATTGTTAGAGCACAAACAAAATATCACCACATTTTCCATTTTTTTTGTCTAAAGTAAAAAAGAATGTTATAACTAATATAAGAAAAACTATGTACAATAAGTACAATAACTACATAATATATATATATATGCAATAATTACATCAACAATGTCTAGTCTGTAAACATTTGACAAATTCAGAGAAAATATCCAATTATCTATCCTATTTTGGTGAGTCCAAAAGTTGTACCTAATTCACTTTCTAGCCTAACTTGCATTATCAAAACTATCTTTTAATGTCTTTCAACCGTATACACTTTACACCTCTTTTCTGAATCTGGTAACAGGGAAAACTATAACTACATCTATATAGTCTTCAACACCATCAAAGACCCCAAGAGGCTATAATATTACCTGACTAAACAGGAAGTGATAAAGCTGGGCAGAGAAAGGAAGTGGTAAGGCAGAGTAGAGAGAGAAGCTTGGCTGCTTTTCAGGCTGAGGAGTTGGCTAGGCAAGAAGCGGCTGTGGGTTGCTCCTTTGTCTCTTTGATCTTTCAGGATTTACTCCTATATCTGCCTCTGTGTTTATATTATTAAGACCAATTAAAGTTCATGCTACATCTGGTGCCCCACGTTGGGTATCAAATATAACCAGATGAATCTTTCCCACCCACCAGATCCGGAATAACCATTCAGAGGCTTATATTAATTATAAATATTTGGCCGATGGCTTAGGCTTATTACTAACTAGCTCTTATATTTAAATTAACCCATTTCTATTCATCTATATTTTGCCATGTGGCCATGGTGTTATCAGTATGTTGGCATGTTGCTCCTTAGGTGGCTAGCTGGCATCTTCAAGACTCTGCCCTTTTTCTCCTGTATCTCTGCTTGGATTTCTCACCTGGTTCTATCCTGCCTTGCCAGGATATAGGCCGAAGCAGCTTTATTTATCAACCAATGAGAGCAACATATTCACAGTGTACAGAAAGACATCCCACAACAAGCAATGCTTTTACCACTTTTATCACTATGACATCTAGCTAGTAGGAGTGAAGCTTCCACATAGATGCTATACTGTTTCTCCTGTTTCTCTAGGTTTTATGGCATAACTTTGTATATATCCAGCAATAGTGTTACCACTAAGTTCTGAATAGTAATTAAGAGCAGTGGCAATAGACAGAAATGTTTGTTGGGGATGGCTTCTGTGGTATGCCACTCTTAACAACTATAAAAGAAATAAGTTCCATTTGGCACTGGGCATTCTATTAAACATTCTATGGTGTCTGGAGGAATCATTGACCCTTAACCATTATACATTATAACCCTTATAAAGAAACTCCTGTGTGTGTTTGTGTGTGTGTGTGTGTGTGTGTACTGTTGTACAATAATACAACAGTAGATTTCCATATGTTATTTTCAAATGTCTTAAGTTATTTTTAGTTATTCTCTCTCTTTAGTCACTCTACCCTGATCTCCTAACCTCCATCCCCTTTAATTTTTCTAATTCAGGTTTTGGGGGAGAAAAGGGGGTGATACTACTCCTTAATTTTATTAGTGATAAACATGAGATACACAATGGTATTTGGAGGTTCAGTGCCACCAAAAGTAGTGATTGCAAAAAGCACTGTTCTGTCTCCTGGAACTCTACTCTGAAAACATCATCATGATGCCTGGAGTGAGTCAGTTCTCAGTCACTACAATAAATCTTGTGAAAAGCTGATTCATAATGAAAGTTTATTCTGGTTCATAGACTTGTAGGCTTCTGTTCATAATAGTTAAGTCCCATTAATACTGCATCTGTGGTGCCCATGTTCTAGAGCAAAACAACTCACCTCCTGGCAAAGGAGTGAAAAGGCAAAATGAAGTGAAAGGAGCCAGTGAGTGTCCTAATTTCCTTTCAAAGACATCGCCCCAGTTAAATTTCATGCACTAGGCTCCACCTCCAGGAGCCTCTTTCATCTAGTAATGCCATGGCTGCAGACCAAGCCTGCATTTATTTGGCCTGTTAGAAGGCATTGCAAATCTGAGACATAACCAACCATTGTTCATAGAGTTTAGGATAATAATTCCATCACTGATAATGCCATTAACCTTAGAAAATAAATTCAAGGCTTTATTAATGAAGACATTTTGGGTGGACAGAAAGCATACCATGAGTAGGACGATCGCATAACTTAAGGGTTGAACTGAGACACTTTGGAGATAGTCACAGGTAAATACTTAAAACAAGTTTCTGTAAATTTCTGTTTGCTGAATAAACTCACCTGAGAAGTGTAAAAACTTCATAGTAAAAACTGCTATAAAAGAATTTACCATTATAAGGCTTTTAGTTTCCAGTCCTAATTCAATGCTGTCATGTATTTTATGCCTTCTAAAGTTGCTGTTGATAGATCAAATAATTTTATGGAGGATTCAACAATAGAATTCTACCAAAATCTGAGAAGAACTTGAAAGAATGACTAAAGAACAAGAGAATTAAATTGAACATAATTCAAACAAGTTGTGCTTTTTATTTTTGATATAGCCTGAAAATTTCAAAATGTTCTACATATGTAAGGAGATAGCAAGAAAACAGATGCTAAAAGAGATGGTCAGGGTAGGAAAGAACACATTTGTCTTTAATTGATAAATATCTCCAATATATAAGCTCTCAACAATATAGAAAATACTACATAAAAATGATTTTTAAAAATGCATCTTTTTGTAATCTAAGCAAACTTCCACATGCCAAGCTCTGAAACACAGAAGACCTCCCCCTCAAGCCTCTATAAACATTTGCAATTCTCTGTAGAATGCCAACTGCAGCTAACATATGGTATATCAGTGAAGGAGTCCAAAATGACTGCCCACACAGATAAATTCACTTTCAGCTGTCTTGTTATTCCATTTTAATGATGTAGGGTTGGCTAACTCCTTTGGTATTAACCAGCAAGAAAGAAAAAGGTCCAGTTTCAAAAATCTTGTTCTAAGCATATTATTTTAGTTTTTAATATTTTTTAATATTTTTGAGACTGTAATAGGATTACATCAACCTCCTTCAATTTCCAACCCCTGCTCTATTTCAAATTCATGGCCTCTTTTTTTCTTTAATTATTGATATTCTTGTTGTGTGTTTATATATGTGTGTGTGTGTGTGTGTGTGTGTGTGTGTGTGTGTATCCTAAATCAATATGATCTCCTCAATCTTTATGATGTTTTCTGGGATGACCATTAGGTATTGGGTAACTAGTAAATTCTTAATGAGGAGGATCATCATGTGCATAGATGCTACCATGCTATCCTGTCCTGATATTAGTTTTGGTCAGTTCTCGAAGATGATTTCACACTTAGATATTGACTCTATTTGAGTGAGTATGCTGTACAAACATCATCCACTGACAGCTGGGGAAAAAAAAAAAGAACATTCACTCAGGAGAGAAACTCAACTCTCCATCTGATATAGGGAAAAGCAAGGCTTTCTCTTCCTTAGACAGAGGCTTCTTTTTTCTTTGATTCAAATAATTTATTATAGCATTTTCATAATTTTAAAATGGATAAACTGAGTATGACATCAATCGATTCTTATAAATAACTATTTGATGTGGTGACATACCCTGTAATCACATCACTAGGAGGATTGTTGTGAGTTTGAGACCAGTGATACCCAATGAGTAATCATGCTAGTTTATAAACCAAAACAAGAAAATGATACCATAGATTTTGCAATTTGTTAGACAAGAAATGATTGTTTATATAGTGATGTACTATGTGCTCATAAAGAGAGCTTCAACAGAGAGTTTGCTCTGTGGCCACACTCTGTGCTAGAGTGTGAGCATGCAGCTTACTCAACTTCACAAAAACAACCCTCTAAATTACCTGCCACAAGTTGCCCTCTTCTTTCTTTATTTTATTAATGAGGACATTGAAGTTAAATTTACCAAATTTCTTTATCTGGTAATGGATTAAACTGTATCTATATGTGACTATAAATACACATGTATGTTTAGCTATGTATCCTCGTATGTCATGTATGTTACGTGAATGTTATTCATATACATGCATAACACATTTCACTTGCTTACTATTTGTCTATGCTGTTAGAAAGTATTATGTTATCTATTTACTGCACTATAATATATTATCATTTAGAATCCTAAATATAAATTAACTCGCATTATTATCTTTAAGCTCCTTTTATATACAATTTGGGAAATTATCACTTAATCACAACTTTCGAAACAAACTAAATCATATGAGTCTATTTATGGTCCCTGTTGATACCGTAGTGAGAGACACTGCATTCCTAGAGTGGAAGCTCTACCAGCAGCCTAGCTTGGCCCTATTCATTTCTACACTATCTGCTATAGTGTGTGACTTACAATAAGCATTCATTATTCAATTACCATGATTTAAACAAATTTATATTTACTATTACATCTAAACTTCCCTCTTTCACCACAGAGGGAAAATATAAATTGATAAATCAGTAGGTGACATCAAAGGTACCTTTTACATGTCATAGGCAGATTTAGGATAAGCTGTCCCCAACCGGAAGTTACTACCTAAGGGTACAATCCAACTCACACTGTGGAGGTATGTATAAAATCATGCTACAGACCCCCCCTCTTACAAGGGGTTAGTATCTGAGAATTTATTAATTATGAGACAAGGTGAAAGAATTTCAGGTCTTGAAGGTAAGGTAAAAGAAATGGTTAGTACAGCCCAGAAATGTAAAATCTGACAATATCCAGACACAAAACATCCAGGAGATATGGGAAACTATGAAAAAAAAACTTTCAAATAATAGAGAAAGAGGAAGAAGATGAAACTGAGGTAAAAAGCACAGAAAATATATTTAACAAAGTCAAAGAAGAAAATTTCACCATACTAAATAAAGTATCTGTCTATCAATGTACAAGAAGCGTACAAAACACCAAAGAGGATGAGAAAAGAAATTCACCATGACTCATAATAATCAAAACACTAAATGCACAGAACAAAGAAAGGATATTAAAACCTGCAAGGGATAAACATCAAATCACATATAAAGGGTGTCCATTAGAATAACACTGTATTTCTCAATGAATATTCTGAAAGCCAGAATGACTTGGGCAGATGTTTTGTACACTCTGAGAGATCTCATATTGAAGATTAGAGTTTTATACCTGGCAAAACTATCACTCTCGATCGATGGAGAAAAAAATTATAAAATAAAAAAAATATGCAATTTCTATTTATCAGTGTAGTACTATAGAAGAAAGTTAATTCCATCCAAAAAGATACAAATTTTAGAAAAATAAATTATCTGCTTGGTGGCAGTGGCACATGCCTTTAATCCCAGCACTTGAGAGGCAGAGCCAGGTGTATCTCTGTGAGTTTGAGGCCAGCCTGGTGTACAGAGCAAGATCCAAGATAGGCACCAAAATTACACAAACAGAAAAATAAATTATCCTAGAACAATAAGCTATCCTAGAGCAATAAATCAAAAGGGGGGAGAAAACAAAACACTATAACAAAAAAAATAACAGGAGTCAATAAAGACTACTTAATGGGCTGGAGAGATGGCTCAGAGGTTAAGAGCACTAGCTGCTCTTCCAAAGGTCTGGAGTTCAAGTCCCTGTAACCACATGGTGGGTCATAACCATCTATAATGAGATCTGGTGCCCTCTTATGGCATGCAGGCATACATACAGGCAGAACAATATATACACAATTAATAGATACCTATTTTTAAAATGACTACTCAATGGTAACTGTCAATATTAATGAACTTAATTTCCCAATAAAAAGACACAGGATAACAGATTGGATTAGAAAACAGGATTCATCTTTCTTCTTACTCCAAGAAACACACCGTAAAAATCAAGTATTGACATAGCCTCAGGGTAAAAGTTTAGAAAAACTTATTCTAATCAAAAGGACCAATGAAGCAAGCAGGTATAAACATTTTAATATCTGATAAAATACATTTAAACAAAACAAATCAGGAGAAAGAAGGAAGGACAATATATATTTATCAAAGGAAAAATCTACCAAGAGGAAAAGGTCATTCTAAACATTTAAGCAACAAACACAAGGGCATGCAAATTCAGAAAAGAAATACTTCTACCACTAAATTCACATATTGACCCTCACACAGAGATAGTGGGTGACTTTACTATCCAACTATTGTTAATATACAGGTCATCCACACAAAAAATAAACAAAGGAATAATGGAGTTAATAATATCATAAATCAAATGGATCTAGCAGAAATCTATACATTATTCCACTCAAATACTAAAGAATACATTTTATTCTCAGCAGCTAAAGGAACTTTCTTCAAAATTGACCAAAGAAAATCTAAACAGATGTGAATTTTAAATAACACACTGAATTTTACCTGACCATTAAGGATTAAAGCTGTATATCAACAA
>CABHPP010120247.1:0-24650 GCA_902168425.1 Peromyscus attwateri
TATAAAGAGTGTGTTACATACAATCTAATATTTTCTTTTATTATCTTCATTTTCTTCCTCTAGATAAATATTTTCACATTTTTCTGGTAACAAGCAAGATGCTTATTTATTTTGTTGTATCTAGTTAATTTAATAGCTCTCAAGGCATCACAAAAAATCTTACTGTATTTAATAATCAAGACAGATTATGTTTGATAAAATTATCTGTATCTGTAGAACATGTTCTTTAGCAATGTAGAAAAGTATGCTTTGCAATGTAGAAAAATATACTCTGTATATGTTTCCAAAATAATTTCTTTAGAAGTTAGTGATTTTGAAAATTACAATTCCTCATTTTTTTTTTCTGGCTCAGTGATTACAGTTTTCAGATCACCACCAACACAGGGAACAAGCAATGGTCATTTGCGTGGTTTCACAGACATGGCCTCTAGAACACTGTACCCTACTGTCACATTTAATAGTGATGGTTGAGTCATGCTGGCAAATGTGATTCTGCCCCTGAGGGGCTTGTTCACATTTTCATCATAGTAATCTTTTATTTCTATGTCATTTTCTAATCAGAATTCAAGAAAACAGATTATTTTCTTTATTTGAAGCAAATGTATTTTAGTATACATTTATCATAGATTCCATTTTTTCTGAGAAAGCATAATTTACTTTAAGCTATTCTAAACTTCATAACATATTGAACATTGACTTAGATATTAGGGTGCAGAATTAGCTCATCAAATGCGGTATTTCTTTCTTCCCTCTAATTTTTGGAACGTTCTTTTTCTATGTTTTTTATTAATAGCTACTAATTACAAAATTGGAATAAGGGGAGAACAATAGAAGGTATACTCAAAATGTATGAAAATGTCACAATAAAGCACATATATTCCTTTTAAATGATTTTTTTTTATAAATAGACCCAGGACATATGGTGTGATATTTGAATTTCTGTTCATTTGCACACAAATTCAATAAAACTAGTTAATAGAGTTATCACATCACCAATCAATCAGTCTTTCATGAACAGAACATCAAAAAAAAATCTATTCCCTTAAGAATTTCTACATTGCTTTTATTTTCTTGTTGTTGTTTACAAGATCTCATTACCTAGCCCACGTTGGTCTTTCAAATTCAGTCCTCCTGTGCAGTATGCAGGAGCCCTCAGAGATCAAAAGGAGCACTGGACCCCCTGGAGCTGGAGTTACAGGCTGCCATCTGATACGGATTCTTGGAGCACCTGTATTGGCTCTTTTAAAACAGAACCACTTTATTGGTTTGTTGTTGTTTTTTTAACTCCAAGAGCTTGACAAAATACAGTAGACTGGTGGTGGGTTCATTAACCATTGACCTGCATAATTTCTTCATATGAAGAATTATCTTAATATGAAATACTTATTTTAAAGCAATGTCCAGTATTCCAATAGACTGTTTTCTAAACTGGTGTCGCCTTTGCTTTAATTTGAAATAACATTTTAATTGCCTCCTGGTAATTATACTATGTACAATGTATTATGTCTACTTCAAAGTTGCTGAATGGATTTTAGAAGTTCTCAATGGGATGAATGACAAGGATACCAGATGATGAAGTATATTCATTAGGTTGACTTTCTCACTATAGAATGCACAAGCATTTCAAAACATCCCACTGAATGTCAGTGTATCTAAAGCAAATCCTTAAACACACACTGTAGTTGGTTTCTCCATCTGGAACACAGTCATTATACCTGGACTGTCCCAATCATTGAGCTACATGAAGACAGTTCTACCAAAAGTGCTCCCTCTCTATGAGGCCATACCAGCGTTGTATAAGGCATGAATGTGCACACCGACTTACAGGAAGATATGTCAGTATGTCTAAAATCATTTGATTAAAATAATTTATAATTAATACTATACATTTTTTAAGATGTCAAATTGCTTTCAAGTCCAGAGCACTAAAATATAATTAACCTGGCACATGTGCTTGATAGAATATTATGAAGCAATTAAAATGTTGATTTTTGCAGACTATTGAAAAATTAGTATGCTCTCTTCATTACTTAAGTGTGACACATGATTACGTGATCAGCATACTTATAAATTAACTCAAAGTTAAGCATCATAAAATAAGAAAGAGAAGAAGCATCAAACTTTTAGCAATAGTTTTGTTAGGTGACAAGACTTTATCTCTTAAGTGTCCTCTATTTAGCAATGTCTAATGACGTTAGTAGCATAATTATACAAAAGAATGCACAAACAGGAAACGGGATATATAGCCTTCTTTTCACTTCCTATGAGTCTTTTCTTCTTTAATGAAAACTTCCTTATCCCATGTAGCATCTATTCCCTGGACCTTTCAGCTGGGCAGCCTTACTTAGTCTGTTTTCATGGTGGGTTCTAGTGACCTGACAAGAATAAGGAAACTTTGTAGTGGGTAGCCATTCCAGCTTTAGTCTGGAAGTTCCAACCCCCATTAAGGCTTCCGTAACTATCACGTCTACAAGGCGGGGCCAAGGGAGGCCCTGAAGACCTGAGATCCGGACGGGCAGGCGGCGCTCTCTTCTTTCCTGGACCTGGACGCGAGAGGTAGACTGAGGAGGGTTCTCCAGAGAACACCGCCGGACTGCGCTGCATCTTTTCCAGAACCCACCACCTACCTATCCCTTCATTTGTAAGTTACCCACTAAATAAATCTTCCTTATAACTACGTGGAGTGACCTTAGTAATTACATCAATAAAACTTTACATTTCTTGGGCTTTGCTTAGCATACAGGTGAAGCAAACAGAATGCCTGCTGAGCATAGAAGCATATTGTATCCTATGTGCTATCTCAGTTTACCTACTGATGACTGGGGAGATGCACAACAGGTAAAAATACTTCCTGTGCAAGCATAAGGATTGGAGTTTGGATCCCTTAGCACCTGCAGAAATACCAGGTGGGCAAGAAGGCCTACCCATAATCCCAGAGAAAGGGAGGTAGAAACAGGGACTCCTCAGAGGAAGCTTGCTTGCTAGATTAGTTTAATTAGTGAGCCCTAGAGTTTAAGTCAGAGATCGTGCCTCTGAATATAAGGTGGAGAGAAATCCAGGAAGTCATTCAACATCAATTTCTGGCCTCCACAGTAATATGAACACATATGCATGTGCACCTGCACACACATATATGCCCACACATGCACACGCCAAAATATTGAATACCCCTAAAGTGAATTGTGATTATGGCTATTTACCTGTAACCCAGTTCTCCAATGCTTCCTAAATTTGTCATTTGAAAACAATCATGTTCTTATCTACTATGAGAATGTCCTGCTTTGCAGACCTGGTGTGACTGCTGTGTACGCACGATCAGCTCCATAATGCTTTATGAGAGACCCTGGAACATCAGAAGTGAAGACACTTCTTCAAGGTGGCAGCATTAGCAAAGTAAAATAGGAAAAATAAAGAGGCATAGACAAGCCCAAGGTTAAACTCAAAAGGTTTTATTACATCACTTTGTATTTTAAAAAGCTGGGGAGAGTCAGGAAGCCACATAACAGGATGTGTTGGCACAAGTATAGGAAACAAGAACACTTGTGTCTTGCCGGTGGGAAGTGTGGAGGGGTAAAGCTCTTGAAGGCACCTTTGCATGGTGCCATACATCCCTGATATGTGGATTCCACATGACCCAGTGGCTGTGATTCGACTTTTTAATGTCAAAGTCACACCCACGAGCACAGGAATGAGTACACAGGGACTTTGCATGGCGGCTGGGAGATGAAAACAACTACTGTCCATGGCTACGCAGGTCCCAGCTGAAGCAGATCCACAGAATTCACTATACTGCAATGCTTAACATTCTGGGTGCTTTACTTGTATGCTAAACAGACCTAAGGAACTGTACCACGTACTACTGAACTATACAGTTCTCTCAGTATGAAACCTCTCTGCATATGTATATGCATCTAAATATATATAAAAATATGTATGTATGTTCATATATATACCTGTAATGCTACCATTACAACCATGAAATTTTATTCATGAAATGACAGATTTATGTATTGCCTATAATACTGGTATTTTATGGTTCAGGCCTTATTATTTCTAGCTATTTACTGCTACCATTAGATCTGCAATGGTTTCTGGATATTCCATTATTAGAAATGCATAACTATGAACAGGAATCGTTCCGCATGATATCCTATGTGGGCTATATCCACATTCCAAAGCCTCCTTTCCATCTACTTTAGCCCTGTAATGCATGAAAAAAGAAGCAAAGAGCCCTTGTCTTTGCCTGTCCTGTTCTCATTAATATTTGACTCTTTACCAGGTAATCCTGGTCTCCATCACACTATCAGCATTCAGGGGTTGTGGTGGTATTGTGTTCCCCAAAATATTGTGCACCCTAATAAACTTATCTGGGGTCAGAGATAGAACAGCCACTAGATACAAAGGCTAGAAAATGGTGGCACTCACACCTTTAATCCTAGCACTCCAGAGGTAGAAATCCCTCTGGATCTCTGTGAGTTCAAGGCCACATTGGAAACAGTCAGGCATAGTGACACATGCCTTTAATCCCAGAAAGTGAGCCTTTAATCCCAGGGAGTGATGGTAGAAGGCAGAAAGGTATATAAGGCGTGAGGACCAGGAACTAGAGGCATTTGGCCTGGTTAAGCATTTGGCTGGTTAAGCATTCAGGCTTTCAAGTAGCAGTTCAGCTGAGAGCCATTGGGATGAGGACACAGAAGCTTCCAGTCTGAGGAAACAAGACCAGCTGAGAAGCTGGCCAGGTTAGGTTAGCTGTGGCTTGTTCTGTCTCTCTAACCTTCCAGTGTTCACCCCAATACCTGGCTCAGGTTTAATTTTATTAATAAGAACTTTTAAGATTCATGCTACAAGGGGTCACCAGCATTCTCCTGACTGTCCCATGTCATAGCTTGGTGCTCATTGCTCACTTTCAGCTTCCATCAGCCTCCCTTCACCCAAAGACCCCCATAGATTCTCTGCTTGGAACCTTCTCCTCGCTGCTTGAACTTGTGGCCCAAGTGTCACCTACCACGCAGGGCTTTACTTCATGCCCATGATGAGTTTGATGTTCCTTCTCCTAGATCCTAGGTTTACGTATACCTGATAACTAAAATAGAAACTGTATCATCATCAGGTCTTTTCTGCATGTCAGGTTGTGATGTCTGCTGCTCTAAATGAAGTGTCTTGCACAGTCCTTGCTCATGCTGTCACACCAGCCACGAGTTCATATGTGCAATTCCCCTGCTGTGGCCAGGAAACATTGTCCCTTTGTGGTCATCTACCACCTCTGTCTGGGTCTTCTAATCTTTCCACTTCCTCTTCTGCAATGATCCCTAAGCCTTGAAAGAAGGGGCTGTGATACAGATGTCCAATTTAGGTATGAACATTCCACAGTCTCTTATTCTCTGTACCTTCACCAATTGTGGCTCTCTGTATCAATCATCACCTATCCAAAAAAAAAATGACTTCTCTGATAAAGGTTAAGAGACAATCTAATCTATGGGCAAAGTGGTCAGTCAGGAGATTCTGACAGTTGAGATAGTTAGGAGAGGAAGAATCAGACTTTTTTTTTTTTTTTTTTTTAGTGTGTGGCCCCTGGCAGGCCTACCACACTCCAAGAGAAAGTCATACCTCCAAGAGTATGTAGGTAGCACAAATTGTTCTTGATGTAGGGTAGGTAGGGAAGTGGAGGTAGGTCTAGGAGGAGTTGAGGAAGGTATGAATATGATCAAAACACATTGTATGAAATTCTACTAAAAGGAGAAAAATAAATAGAAATAGAGAAAATCTTAACACATATTGAAAGCTCCTTCACATGAGCTATTGTCTATGGTACAACACACAGTTTTTGTTGAATGAATGAATGAATGAATGAATGAATGGGCATTTGATGCTTGATGAACATTAGTTCTCATGATATTTACCATGCCCAGCTTGAAAACATTTCCAGTGAAGAACAAAGCATTCCTTTCTCTATCCTTCAGCTGAAACCCCACCCTTGTCCTGTATTCTAACTCTCCCAAACCTCCTGAACCTTCACACATGCTCTCCATGTTCTCACACATGCTCAAGGTGTTTATCTATTGCTCTGCTACTGTTGCTTTTACATCCTCATTTTCCTTCCTCTCTGCCTTGACTCACAGTATTCTACAATGCCTCCTACACACCACCCACCCATGAAACTTCATTTTTGCATACCCAAGTGATAGCTTGATATCACAGTTGTGAGAGACTCTTTGGCTCCCCTCAACCACTTGGCTTTCTTGGAAATTATTCATTGTTTCCTCTGTGTTTCCCTATCTGTAGGGTTATTCTTGTGATAAACAGCTTCCTTTCACTGATACATGGCCATCAGCAAGCTCCCAGACTTCTAAGAGTTGTGGCTACATCAACTGTCAATTGATGAGGAGGATGTTGCCTGGCTTTGCAGGATAGTTTTAGATGGTCAGTGATTTGTGTGCAAGTCTGAAAGCAGTGACTGGTCCACAGGATGCCTGATGAGAGAGATAGTGACAAAGATAAAAGCAGCCCTGGCCTCTGTCAGTTAGGAGCCAGGATAGCATTTCACTGCAGAACATAAATAGTTTCCTAGGACACCAGCATCATGCAATAGCATCCCATGGCTGTTATGGAATAAGACATAAATAAGAACACTCCGTAATCATGTCCAATGGAGACCGAAGGGAAAACAGTGTGTTTAGCTACTTTGGTGACTCAGCTAAACAGTGTGTTTAGCTACTTTGGTGACTCAGTGGCCAAATTTGCTACCCTGAGTGGCAGCTGGCTCTCCTTTGCCAATTTCACCTTCTCTTTGTGTGATACTCTTATGAAATCTTTGAAGATTTCACATGTGCATACCAATTCCACCACTAGCTGCCTCGCTCCTACCTCCCAGATGAAAATGAAGGTATCCCAAATACGATGAGCCTCCTCCTTTCTTGCACCATGTACGGTGCAGTGCCTGACTTGGACTATATGTTTGTTTATAGTGGAGTCTGGCTGGCTGGCAACTGTAACAGCTGTTATTATAGTCAGGTAGTTATAATCATTTGTTGGATTTGGTGGCTGGCTACCATATAGGTTAGATGTGAAATGGATCACTGGAGGGTGGGCATTGAGGATTACAACCCGGTCTAACTCTCTACTTCCTTATACACCTAGCGATGAATGTGCAGCATCCTCATGCCCCTGACGCCACAGCCACCAGCCTCTCCCAATGCCATATCTCACCCACCAGGATGGACTCTACGCTTCAAACCCAAAACACATCCTTCTTCCCTGTGCTGCTTAATGCCAGATATTTAGTTGCAGCAATAAGAAAAGGAACTGATATATTAATGAAGTAAAACTTGTAATAAATTTGATATCACTAATCCAGTTTTAAATGTTCTTGTTTTCAGTAGCTATTTCCTTAGTTATGACAAAAATTCTTTTTTTTCCATCACAGCAAAGCTGGCACCTGTCATTGGTACCCATGAGCAAAACAGATTTGCCAAAAGTCATTCTGTATACATTGATTTCTACTCAAGATGCTCTAAAAATACAAGTCCTCTTCTAAGGAAAAAACTTATCACATCGCATTTGAAGAACACACAGCCCAAAAAAAGGAATCATGAGGGTAAGAAGATAATGTCAGGTTTCCAGGTGTCCTCTAAGAGGCTGACGTTAACAACTGGGACAGATAATGACACCCTGATGTCTGGGCTGAGGGATTTTCAGTTGGCTTCCATGTATCCTGAGAGTAGTCAGCCCTCTGGAAAGCTTGTGTTTCATAGAAAGGGAAACACTTCTAACACACAGCTCTCCTGGGGAAAGAGGCATGCTTGAGGGCTCTGGCCCTAGGATGTTGTGCTGCCCACTTCTTCTGCTAATTTCTGCTCAGAACAAATGTATTCATCAAAAAGCTTTGGGAAAAGGGCTGTGGCTGTGGCCCTACTCCAAATGTCTGCAGACTGCTTCTATTGACTAAGACAGAAGCCCAGGCACTTTTCATGATAAGAAGATCCGAAGGATACATCACCAGCAGCAGAGGGTGGATTCTTTATCATGGCCTTCTGGCTTTTAAATCTTCATCTGTGAACATTACCCGGGACTTCTTTGGAAATAAAAGCATTTTAATATACCTAAATGTCTGAGTAGATACCAAGATGATTTCAATTTAATTTCAATAAGAGCATTTTATTTCAAATTATAAATTATACATATATAAGTAAAAATTTCTATTACAGAAGTCATGTAAATATCACATAGAATTTGGGTGGAAAGGAGAAGCAAAGAAAAAGTCTATTCGTAAAACTATTACTCAGGAAGTAAACAGAAAGCAGCATTAATTCCTATGGCCATTTATTTAAAGTTAGAGCTTCACGTATGGGACCAGGAAGATGGCTCAGTGAGTAAAGGTGCTTTTTACCAAAACCAACAGCTAGAGTTCAGTCCCCAAGAACCACATAGTAGAAGGAGAGACCTGATTCCTTCAAGTTGTCTTCTGATCCGGCAGAGCATGTACACACACACACACACACACACACACACACACACACACACACACTAGAGTCTCACCTATCAAATCATCTTATCACTACAATTTAATACCAGCAAATGCAAATTCCCCATCATAATTGATAGTTATCATTTCTTGGAAACACTGTGCACTGTGTATGTATGGTAGTGTGCACTTGCCAATGCAGACTCTCCAGTTTCCACGAGAGTGAAGGGCTTTGCCTCTGAGATTTACGGAATAAATCCCATCTAAATGGACACTATTTAAATAACTCGCTCAAGGTCAGCTTGCAAAATAAGTAAACAACCTCAGCCACCCCTCTTCTGCCACCAGGCTCAGGGACTGTCATGATGAATGACTAACAAAAAGCTGAATTTTAAAAGGTACATATTTTCTCATGAATTTTCAGATGTAGTGGAGGCCAGGACTTGCTACAATGAATAGGCATAACTTTTCTGCCAGCGCCATTTGATTTTTTTCCTTCCCTCTGGCATGCCTGTTCGTCCCTGTGAAGAAGAATATCCAGAGGAAAAACAATCAGGGAAAATATTAGACACACTAAAGTGCTCACAGTCTAATGCAGTTTGTTTCTGTTGGGAAAAATGAAATAAAGCAATTGTATTGACTATATTTTTCTCTGAACTCATTTAAGCCCCTAATGTTTGAGTTATTTTATAGCTGCTTGATAGCTCCAACAGTTCTCTGAAGAGGCATTGAGAGCTTCTGGAGTTTAGCAGACGTCTGCACAGCACAGCAAACCGAAGTCTCCTTTTGGAAAAGCTTTAGACGACGAAGTCAAGGATGCCCTCTGTGCCCCATGTGGGACCTAACGGCTTCAGGAGTTGGCTGTGTTGTTTTTAGCTACTGTGACATTGAATCAGCTTCCTCCCAGACACACTATCCCCATCCTCCTCTTTCCACTAAAGCTGATCTCAATGGGGAGTCAGGGTGCTTTCTCTGCTGCTTCAGAGGAGGGTGGCGGGTTAATGCATGTGGACATGAGTGCAAGCACATGTGAAGGCCAAAGGTCAACCTCAGGTGCTGTTCCTCAAGTACCTTCCACCTTGATTTTTGAGATGGAGTCTCATCACTGTACCTTGAAACTCACTGACTCACCTAGGCTGGCTGGCTAAGTTGCCCCTGGCATCTGCCTGTCTCCACCTCCCATGCCTGCTGACATTCTGGCTTCTCACATGAATTCTGGGAGCTTGAATTCATGCCCTGCTGCTTGCACTGAGTCACCTCCCCAGCCCCTTATCTCAACTCCTTGACAGGCCTCCTAACCTCACTAGGCTGTGGCCATTCTGGATCCTAGGACTGAGTCTCCTTCATCTTGCTATATCTATCGGTGCATAAGGATGCTCAGTCAGTCCCCAGTCACAATTTAGGCACACAGATTCCCAAGTGACAGTGTTGAGTGTTGGGAGTTACTCTCATTGTCACCAGGGTGAATGAATGCGTGGAATGAGCTGAGTGTTACTATATGAAGTAAGGTTGGTTTGGTGAGTCCCTCCACAGCTCTGTGTTTCCCATCAATGATGCATTCTGGACCATCTCCCTGGGTGTGAAAATTGCTCTGATTGTTGAGAATAACCATAGCAACAGTAGGATTTTTTTTAATAAGGTTTTTGTTTGTTTCGTTTATTTGTTTTCCTAATGGAAAAGGAATTGCTAAGTAAGAATGACTTTGGGAGAGGATCTGGGTGTGATGTTTCAGGAGTAGAAATAAGTAAAAAAGGGCTCCATGTCAAAATGAAATTTAGACATTCATGCTTGTTGAAGCCATTTCACAGGCTTACAGAAATTAAAATCTTCATGATAAAATGATAGTATCTTATGCTAAGAACATATTTCTCAGGTAAAGCATCATTTCATAGCAAGGTCTAAAGCAGAGGCAGGATAAACACTCCAAATCCCTTCTTCTCAGCACAACAGTGGCCACAGCCAGCCTGTCCACAGCACCCATCCCCAAACTGAGACCTACATCCATCTGTACTCGGGCAGTGACTCTCTGCCCAGGTATCTAGGTGTGTGTGCAAGCTCTGAAAATTCAAATTCCATGCCCATTTGTTATTTCAAATTAGAGTTCCTCTCTAAGGACTCCACACTCAAAAAAAATTTTTTTTCCTTTGTGTTTGACTAAGGCACATTTCCCAGATGACAATGTGTGCTTGAGCACAGCCAACAATGTTTGCTTGGAAATAAATATCTGCACTCCACATTCTGAGAAGACATTTCCCCTAATCCTTGAGGGTGTGTTCTAATCATTTTGAGTAGTCTTACAATATCTTTGGAAAATAATGAAGTAGAAAATAGGTTTGCAGTGTGGCTTTCTCTACTCTTATTTTTCTGGTAGCTATCTCTTATAGAACTCATATTGTGGATGTTTAATATCTCATCTCACAGCCTTCCAAATAGGACTTTGATTTCAGAATTAATATTGAGTATCCATCTAAGTAACTTATAGTTAAGAACACAATTCAAATACATTTTGGGATCCTAAGAGGACATGCTGTCTCATACCTATAATCCTGAGAGCCTGAGGTAAGAGGATTTCATAAGTTTAAGATGAGCATGGGCTACCTAGTGAGTTCTAGGCTAACCCAGTCTGCAGAGTAAGACCCTGACTCAAAACAAAACAAAACAAAAAAGGGTTTTTATTTTTCTTAATTTGGAATCTATACTAATGCTAATTTTGGTGAATAGAACACATCACTTATTCTTTTTGAAAACTCAAGCCAAGTCCTTCAAAGTGATGCTATTCAGACTAACGTGAATAGGCATTAACCTAGAGCTACAGCCAAAACAAAGATTCTCAGGGGCTATGGAGATGGCTCATTAGCTATGCTAGTACATGGAGTTCAGATCTCTAGAACCACCTATGAGAATGTTGGGTGGTTGCAGTGGCCTGTCTGCAATGCCAGCCTAAAAATTAAGAGATGATGGGAGGATCCCCAGAGCAAGTTAGCTAGTACAACTAGCCATATCTGCAATCTCTATATTTGAATGAGAGACCCTGCATCAATGAGAAAGGCGGATGATTTCGGACATCAACCTCATGTCTCACATGCACACACACAAGCACACTTATACCCACTTATGCCCCAAAAACATGCATAATGTGCAACACACACACACACACACACACACACACACACACACACACACACTAAAAAAATGGAGAAATGGCATGGGCCCTGAGATCCTGGATTTCTATCAAGGAGAATGCTACTGTGAGAACCAAAGCTGTAGAACTATGCTACCCAATTTTGGAGTGGCCATGGAACATCATGCAGAGCGTTTGTTCTAACCCTGTCCCTGGAAGCCCCTTTTCAGAGGTTTTCACAAGGTTAGTCTCAGGTAGAATGTTACATTCTGCATCTCTAAAAGCTCCTGAATAATTACAACACTGAATGTTAGTAGATAAGAACTTGGAACATTGTTCTAGCTGCTTTCTGCTGCTGTCATAAACTTTCTGACCAAAGGCACCTTAGGGAATAAGAGGGTTTATTTGGCTTACACTTCCAGGTTACAGTGCATCACTGAGGGAAGTCATGGGAGGAACTCAAGCCAGAATTAAAAACAGAAACCATGGAGGAACACTGCTAGCTGGTTCACTCACCAACTCATGCTTCGCTAGCTCTCTTACTTAGCCCAGGACCATCTGCCTAGGGAATGGTGCCACCCACAGTGGGCTGGGCTCTACTACATCAATTAACAAGCAAGGCAATTCCTCATGGATGTGCCCACAGGTTCATAGGACAATCTGATCTGGGCAATTTCTCAATCAGGGCTTTCTTTTCAGGCTACACTAAGCTGCTATGCCAAGTTGACAGTTAAAGCCATCTAGGGCAGTCATGTAAGCTGTACTGGTTAAGCCATGAAAAGCCAGCCCGATGCTTACTACACCAACATATAGTTTGGACTTTCAGGACATTTTATATTAAACTTTAACAGACTGTAGAACATTCAAAATAGTCAATTCAGGCACAAATTAGAAATATGGTCCCTGGTGGAAAGTAAACTTGAAAGTAGGCTAACCTTCCTGGCAGAAAAGAATGAGAAGAGAAAGAAGGCAAAGTTTGAGCCCATCAGAGTTGGAAATACTTGCCACATTTGCCTCTCCATCACCTAAAAAGGGGCAGTGGAAGAATCTTCAACCTTCTTCCGCCAGTCAGTATAATTTCCAATTACAATCAATAGACAAAAGTAGTTAAGGTAAATTAAAAGAAACGGCAAGCTTGATTTACCAAGCATCAGAAAGATAATGTCTCAGAAGCAGTTGGGAAAATTCAAGTCAGCTAAGAGAGCCATAAGACTGAGGATGGAATGAATGTCCCAGGTGCTTTGTAATGTAAGGAACAGGGACAATCCTGGTGAGAAGTTGTAGTGATATTGTGTTCCCCAAAATATTGTGCACCCTAATAAACTTATCTGGGGTCAGAGACAGAACAGCCACTAGATACAAATGCTAGAAAATGGTGGCACTCACACCTTTAATCCTGTCATTCCAGAGGCAGAAATCCCTCTGGATCTCTGTGAGTTCAAGGCCACATTGGAAACAGGCAGGCATGGTGACACAAGCCTTTAATCCCAAGAAATGAGCCTTTAATCCCAGGGAGTGATGGCAAAAATAGAAAGATATATAAGGCGTGAAGAGCAGAAACTAGAAGCTTTTTGCTGGTTAAGCAGTCAGGCTTCTGAGCAACAGTTCAGCTGAGATCCATTTGGATGAGGACTCAGAAGCTTCCAGTCTGAGGAAACAGGATCAGCTGAGGAACTGGCGAGGTGAGGTAGCTGTGGCTTGTTCTGCTTCTCTGATCTTCCAGCATTCACCCCAATAACTGGCCTCAGGTTTGATTTTATTAATAAGACCTTCTAAGATTCGTGCTACAAGAAGTTATCTCTCAAGTCCCACCCCAGGCTTTGGAACCCTCTCTGTAAGCCAGAGGAGAACGTATAATGCCTGCTTGAAACAAGCAGAGGAATGTGTGTGTATGTGTGTGTATGTGCCAGGGAGGAAAAAGGAAGCAATGGCTGCCCAGAGATTGTAGATCAGTCCCCAGCTCTGTTTTCTGTCAAATGGACAACATAACACTTGTGAAGTATAGAGTCTTCTAGAATACCAAAATGGAACTAAGTTCCAGTTGTCCACATTTCAGCCTGATTATTGGCTTTTTTCCCTCCTGTCTCTTTCTCTTTTGCTCAGATTTTTACTATCCAGTATCATGAACTTGCATTCAAATTCTTGTCTTGGTTTCTACTTCTAATGGAGGCAAATTAAAACATATGAGTTGGGGGGTGATATAGTGAAAAGAATACCTAAGGCTAAAGGAGGTCATGGTGCTAACATCAGCGGGTTACCATCAGGAGTACAGTTGAAGCTCTGGATAGGGAAAAAGCCACAGTCAATACGGCAGAACAAAAACCTGGGTGTTGGCTTCCGTTATAAACATAAATAGCACACACAATGAGGAGTCTCCAGGGGATTTATCAAAGTGTGGGCATGAGTCAGGCTGCATCAGCTGTCTATGCAGTCTTATCCTCACAATTTACAATGCTTGAAGCAAGCTTTCATGGCTCCCTTAGCTTCATACTAATCTCCTAACCATCCGATATCTAGCAATGCCCTTTTTCTTTCTTTGCATCAGTGACATCTTTTGTGCATACATCTCTTCGATTATTTACAAAACAAAATTCTAATACATTATTGTTTGGGCTTGTATACACATATGTAATGCTATGAGTACACATGGAACATGTTTTCTATTGTTGGGGTTACCTCCCGTTTGTTTCTAAAATTGCTGTTAAAGCATAGAACAACTCATGCAACACAAATGAGGCACATAATGAACGGATCTACACTGGAGGCAGAGGAAGTGAGACAGACTGGTAGACTTGGACTTAGAACTCAAGGTAAATTTTCTGTTAGTTTAAGTTTAACTGAGAAAAATGTAAATCTTGTAAAAAAAAAAATCTCAGGTATCTCATGATCCAGAAGGGCAAGAAGTCAATAAGTTAAGATTTGCCTAGCAGAGAAGTGATGTTACTACATACGGGATATCATTGTAACACAGTGTTACACATGAGATAAGAGATAACCCTCAGGTATCCTCAGTTTATCCTGATGGTTTTGTGTTCATTTGACCTTCTGAAAAGTGAGTGGCATGTTTCTGAAAACATTAGAACTTTATGTTATTTCCTTCATCTTCTTCAGATCCATGCAACCAATGGTTCACTCAATGTACATTTCTGAAGGTTTCATAACCACTTCATCACTCCACAGACAGGAAAGAATGGAATTTTGGTGGGCAGAGGAAAGTTCTTTTATGTTTCATTTTGGTTATTATACCAGTGTTTGAAGAAATGCTGACTTCCTAGTATAGGGAATCCCTAGCCGTCCACGAGGCCACTGCCTTTCTGAGGACGGATAAAATGAACAGCAATGTTGTAATGAACTCTCCGGGTAAATATCTCAGTAATGTTCCTGACACCAAAAGATGCTGATTTAGCTAAAGCTACAGAGTGGGAACTGGGGAAGTAATTGCTATCCACCACCATTTAAAGGAATTTTTAAAATATGTATCCACTCAAATGGTGGCTGATAGTAAAATGCAAAGCTCTTTACTATGGCAGACACCTGTGAATGACAACTAGCAATGTAATTTTGAGTTTTGGGAAAATTAACATACATTTTAAAATCATTTTTAATAGTCTAGAAATTAAGGGCAAAGGGTACAGCTCTAACCCTCCGTGTGCATACAGTTATAGTAAAAAGAAATTATTAAATTTGAAGGTGATGGATATGTTCTCATAGCTGATCATTACCCAGTAAATGTAAGAATCAAAATATTACATGGTACTTCATGAATATGTTCAGATACTATATGTCAATCATAAAATTTTAAGTAAAAAATGATTAAGAAAACAACAGCATTTCCAAGGTCAATTGCTTCATATTTATTGAGTACAGCCTACATTCAAGGCAGCGTCTGGACACTCTGGATGATCTTATTTCATTCTTAAGACAACACAGTCATCTGTGTCTAAACTACTATTAAATCATGTTGGCTGACAAAACGCAATCAAGATCTTGTCTGTGTTCAATGGTTTTTAAAACAACATTAATTTTCATTACTTCATTGCTAGATTATTTCATGAACATTAATTCCAAAGTTTCAGGAGGCAGTTTCTTTCTTTTAGTACCATAAAATTGATCTCACTATATTTTGTCACAAAATCCAATGATTAAACTTTTAGAAATACAGAAATATTACTTACTATGTGATTTATAAATACATAAAATACTAATTTATCTCACACTGGAAAACAACAAAACGGTGAGATAAAAATCAATTATTTTAGTCCTAAGGCAAGATATACTATTGGTTCCAAAGGATATACCAAGTCAATCAATCAATTTTATGAGCAGCTGCCAAATTATACAGTGAAATTTGAAGGCTGGAGCATCTCTGGAAATTTCCGTTCCATTCCTCACCATGACGTTTGATCTTGACACATAACACTCATCATTGGATATCTTAATGGATTTTAAAATTTGTGACACCACTTATCAGACTATAAATGTCAGATAGTGGGTGTTATTTCCAATGACTTCAATGTGCCTTTCCTAGAATGCCAAAAATCTGTGGTTTCAGACAATACAAGTGAATTATCTGATGATTCTATAAGCCAAAAATCTGACCTAGGTCACAGGTCAGATAAAGTCCAAATACCAGGCCAGATAGATGGCTCAGTTGGTAAATCACGTGCCTGCATGCATGAGGACCTAAATTCAGATCCCCAGCATCCACATAACAGTTCAGGACAGAGGCCTGCCTCTATAAGCGCAGTGCTGGCACATGGACACAGGGGGATTCTGTAGTTCAATGGTGAGCCAGTCTAGCCAACTAGTGAACTTCAATGACAGATTGTGTCTCAAAAATAAGATGAAGAGTGATAGAGGAAGATGCCTAACATCAATCAATGACATCTATGTGCACACACATACATGTGTGCACACATCCATGTGAGCACATGTGTACATACACATGCACATATATTCACAAAAAAATAAGATAAAACCAAGATGTCATTGGGATGCATTTCTTCTGAAAGATTCTACAGGATGTCTATTTCCTTGCCTTTCCTAGCAGCAGAAGCTACAGAGAGTCATTCACTCCTGGCCCCTTCCTGGCAGCATGTAGAAACATTCTCAGTCCCCAAATCTCTTCCACATACTCCTCTTGATCTGTCTTCCATGCTTGAAACATCAAGTCCACCTGTATAACCTAGGCAATGTTCTTGCTCTAACACTGAACAGTTATCCACCTACATTCCATCCACACTTCTCCCTTCACCATGTAAGGTAGCTTCCTCACGGGCCCTAATATCAAGGATGCAAACATCTTTATCGTAATTGGGGATGTATGCCCATTTATTGTGTCCAAATATTTCCTGAGCACCTACTATATTTCCAGTACCAAGGTAGGCTCTACAAATGAGCACAATCAAGACAAATTATCCTTATCTTTGGGAATTTGCATTCTAAATTTTAGCTTTCCTAACTTCAGACAACAAATACAACTTAAATTTTCCAAAAAGATAAAAAAAATCTATCTTTAAGAAGACACAAGATAGTTTCCGAGAATAAACAAATGGCTTACTGTACTATTTTACCTGAGGCTAGTTCTCTAAATCAATTACAAAAGTTGTGGAAAGAATAAACCAGAGCTAGTGACCCACAGAGTAGTTTGTAGGCAAACAGAAAATTATAGCTAATCTTTATTATGTACAGATTCTGTATTTTTGAATTCACCTACTAGCTACAATTTGTTGTAAGCCCCAAAATAAATGTCCAGGATAATTTTCTTGGTCATTACAGAGATGCCCCAAATCATGGGAAACACTCAGTTGCCAGAGGCAACAGTGATGATCAGTACTTGATAACTCATTGTTTACAGAGATGCTATAAAGCCTAGGTATCAGCTGTGATGTGAACCAGCAATGCCCAGCACATAACTCAGCTTTCAGTAACTCTGGATCAATTGAAGCAAACATCAAGGTCCATCAACAAAACACATTATAAAAATGCACTAGGCTATGGAAAACATGGCTCTTTAAAGATTTATAATTAAGCTGCCCACATGTAGGCAGTTTCAAACTTTATAAGTTGCACCTGCCAGGTGTCAGAATCATGCATATGAATACATTTGGATATTTATGATCCTGGGCCATTTTATATTTTAGCTTCCTGAAGCTGACTGTCAGTGATTGATCTTTTTTTTAAACTTTAAGCATACACTTCAGATGTCACTCATGCTCTGAATGGTGTGCTTTGCTTTTTATTTTCTACCTTACTTTATTTTAGGTATTTTGTAGGTAGAGGTGACTATAAATCTAGATGCTAGTAAATTGTAAAGATAAAAATAAATACAAATCTTATTTGAAAATGTGTTGTCATGGGGGCCAGTGGGTGAACGTATGTGCTAAAGCCAGAACAAAGGTCAATAAGATGATTCATCAGAACTCACAACTGATGCCCATCTGACATGCTCTCTTCCAACCCTCTTCTGGAGTGTCCTCCAAGAGGAGCAAAGAGTTTTCCATTTCTAATGTGGGTACCAGAGAGGTTAATCATCTCATGGCATCTCTACCCTACACTCTCCAATTGTGGAAAAATGACAAGCAAATCAGCTACACAACCCAAACCATGTGGTCAATGGAGTCGGGGCATCACTTAGGTCTGGAAAAGGAATAAGGAGATGCAGTCACTGCCATTTCTCTCCCTGTCCCCAATTCTATTTTACCCATTTAAAATCTGTCTTTTCTCTTTCTTAGTACCAACAAACCTTCACCTCCCCACAGCTCATCAATGCCAACCTGAACATGCCTTTATAATATCAGCCTGTCCTTGCCTTGCATCTGGACAGCCACCTCCATCTCTGGTGGAGGCAACTCATTTCACATTAATCAATACTTTTCTTCCACTTGGTCCTCATGGTGCTCATTAATGTCCACCTTACTGCAAGTAAAACTCCATGGTGTCAGATTGGGAATTTTAGTTACTAAAAGTTTCAAAAGGAGACAAAAATATATCTGCCATTCAATGTTTTTATTGTGAATATTTTCAAATATATACTAAGCAGAGAGAAAGAATATGAAATACCTACATCCAGCTTCAAAGACTATTAACTCATGGCTACTCTTATTTCACTTATAACCATATTCCAACTTAGTTCATCACTTTTCTTAACAGATTAGGTTAAATTCAACCACAGACATCAAATAATTCCACTCATAAATATCTCCAGATACATACTTAAAGGATAGGGAATTCTATTTAAACAAAAGCACAACTTCCGTATAGCAACTAGCATTTAATATTGTCTCTGCGGTATCTTTATCATCCTGTGTGGCTTAGTCATTACTCCAAAGTGGGTATGCAAGCATGAAAATGTTGGCAGTGTTGTTCAAATCAGGAGAGCATAAGTTTCCAAGACCACTGGGATGGAAAGATGGCTCAGAGGTTAAGAACAATTGATGCTCTTGCAGAGCACCTGGGTTCAGTTTCCAGTAACCACATGACAGCTCACAACCATCTATAACTCTAGCACCAGGGCCTCAAACACCTGCTCCTGGCCTCTGAAATGGTGCACATACAAACATACATGCAGGCAAAACAACTATCCACGTTAAACAATAAACAAACTAACAAACGAATGTTTTAAAAAATAAATGATTAAAATGTTTTATTGGCCTTGTCTCCATTTACTTAAAAATGTAAGTAAGCAAAGATGTAAACATATGTTGAAAGCCTGTGCAGTGTAAATTCCTCTGGTATCGTCAGCAGCATGGATTCTCCTTTCATCTGTAGAACTTCGAAACCGTCCTTCCAGCTTCTCATGGGAAGAACTGTACTGCTCTCAGCCTCTCTTCCTTTGGAGACTTAAAGATATGCCAGGTGCATCTGTGTTAATGTCCCAAAGACTCCCAAAATTTAAGTAATGTCAGCTCACCAAAAATGGACATCTCATCCACTAGAGTTGTTAGATTTAGGAATTCAGCTTATCTGATTAAAGGTATTCAGAGAAAAATAGTATGTACATATTGATAACTTCCTGAAAAAGTTTTATGAAAAAGTAATTGTGGTTAAAGGGTAATGGGAAACAGAGGAGAGAGGCATAGAAAGAAACTTGGGAAAGTTGTAGACCACAGCTATGATGCAAACTAATAGAAGTAAAGCCCACAGGTGGCCAAAAAGGAGAGGATGGTGGACACTTAGAGCAACTGAGTCCATGACAGTCATCATTCTTTTCTATCATCCTTAGATACACACATTAAAGCTTGTGGTGTGGGAGAAATAGCCTATCATATAACTTCCTGAGCTCATCCTGCCATCTTTGGTTACTGCTGACATGGTCACAATCTTTAAATATTCATGGGTGGTTCAAGTTCATAGTGTTCTGTTCCAAGTGTCTCTTAAGTAACAGTGTCTTCAAGTTCATAGTGTTCTGTTCCAAGTATCTCTTCAGCTACATGGCAGTACTCTCTCTCCTTACAATAGTTGGTAAATATTTTCAAGGGAAAAAAATCCTCCTGATCACATTCAAAGCTGTATCTTGGGCATCTTAGGGTTATGTTTTGCTTGATTCTGTTGACATGATTGTGAACATTTCAAAAAACAGGAAAACCATGGAAAATACAGAAATAAAAAGGCATTTGTTGCTTCTCTTTCAAGCACAACAGTGATTTCAAACTAATCTTGGAATTTGAGGGACAGTATGAGAACATAGTTTCCAATATTATTTTCATTAATGTACTGAGACTAATTGTATGATATAAGAGCTTGAGTTTATAAACATACACAAGTTTTATACATTCATATCAGAAATAAATAAGCATAAGTCAAGCATAAGTATAAGGAATAATAATTGTAATAATAATATAAGTAATAATAAGTATAAGTAAACATTGTCAAGTCTAAGTATCTGTCACCATCTTCAACCAAACCCAATTTTTGCATTAGGATTTGAAAACCTCTAATTATCATACTATTCAAAATAAAATAATTTATAATATATATGACCAGTTCTAAATGCCCTGATCTATTTTTTATTTTTGTGATAATTCCATATAAAAGTACAATGCATTTTGATCATATATACCCCTCCCCTCTTCAACTCTTCGCTGCTTGCCTCCTCAAATTCATATCCAGTTCTTTGATTGCTACACACACATACAGACAGATACACACACACACACACACACACACACACACATTTTGACATGGGAATTGCATCAGCATAGAGCCATTTTGAACATATTTTCCAATATAATATAATGGTCTGGTGACATCTTGAGAAATGGCAGTAGACTTGAGTCTCATTTGATAAAATAAATTTCTCAAAAAAATATACAGCACTTTCACTTCACACTTGTGACTTCCTATATCAAACATTTGAGTGACTGTCATTGCACAAGGCAGACAAAAAGACTCCTTGTCAAAGGCTCCTCACCCCGAGGTCATCAGAATGCAGGCCATTATCTACAAGGTAAGCGTATCTTTTAAAATCTGAAACTGAGTCTAGAGAAATCCTTCACATATCATTAACTCAAGCAGGGAACAGAAAGCCAGAATATTTCACATGTGTGAGTCAATTTACAGAAAAGATGAGGACCATTGTCCTGGTCAGAAGCAGCTACGACCAGTCAGGAGTGATTGAGACTGATGTGTGCACACAGCGACTCCATCAGAAGCAGGAAGTGGAAAGCTATTTGAAAGACAGTGTCACAGTTGGGTTAATCAGTGCTTCCCTGGGGAGGCAAAGCGTGATTAGTGGATGGGTCTCAGATGAATGACAAAACAGCTTTTGAGTAGCTTGGGTATGAGTTTTGGCTGCAACATACAAAAGAGAATGGTAGGGGTAGGAAACCATTGGCATATTCAGGAATCGACTCAACTAAACCAAGAAGGAAAAAAGAAAAGACAAACTAAAATCAGCATCAGCTCCCAAGAAACTTCAAATTATTAATGGCATAGAAAAATGAGGGTGTGAGGATCAGAGGAAAGGTCTCTAAACTATGATGGTTGAGGCAAAGTCAGCAGGAGCTGTTCTTAATCTCTTTCCCTTTGGAGGATGTGAGGTGGAAATGTCTCTAGGAGGTCCCCATGTCCCCTTCTAACATCCAGGATCCCCTTAAAATCTTTCCCCATTTTTCTCACCATTCTAGAAGTTGCAATGATTTGTTAGCCACATAGAAGCAGGGCTCAGATTCATTTAGATCCTATAATACCAACAGAATGGTCCAGGTAAAAGTCATTTTACAAGTGTGGATTTTAGAGTTGGAGGGAAACTTGAAAGCCATAGATAATCAGAGCCCCCAGGTTTATAGATGAGGAAAGTGAAGTCCAACCACATTAGGGGCTGTCAAAGTCACAAACCAGTGTCTAGGGAGATGGCTCAGTGGGTAAAATGCTTGCCCAACTATGAGTACCTGGAGTCAATTGCCAAAAATCATATAAAACAAAGTCTAGAGTGGGGGTATCCACTTGAAATCCCATTCTTAAGAAGGTGGAGACAGGCACATCCCTGGAGCTCAATGATCAGCCAGCCTAGCCCACATGGCAAGGCACAGACCAATGAGAGACCTGGTCTCAAAAAACAGGTGAAAAGCACCTAAAGACAACAAACACCCCAAGGTGGCCTCTGGCCTCCACATTCATTTGTACACAGGTGTTCCTGCCCCTGAACACACATGTACACCAGCACATACACACAAATACACATAAAAATAATTAAAAGTCACAAACCAAATGAGTTTTAGGGCAATGGTGGCCCACACCTTTAATCCCAGCACTTGGGAGGCAGAGACAGGCAGATCTCTGAGTTGGAGGCCAGCCTGCTACAGAGTGAGTTCCAGGACAGCCAAGACTACACAGAAAAACCCTGTCTTGAAAAACCAGGGGGGAAAAGGAAAAAAAAATTAAAAAGAAAAGAAATGCTCACCTCTGTGTCAGGCCTCACAAATCAAATGAGTTTCAGAAGTAGGCACAGAGCCTAAATCCTGTACACAGAAAACACCTTTAACCACACAGAGATGGTCTACAGGTCTACCTACAAACAGACATCTGAGGACTGATGTCTCCTTAGCTGAAGCACAGCTGTGACATCTGTCCTTCTCGCCTGCATGGATCAACACACTTTCGGAATCAGAAGTCACAAGGAATTGTCTGTCTTGCGGAACTCTGACAGAGACCTTGAGAGCAGGGACATGATCACAAGGGGACTGAACCATGCCTCCAACAGACAGCACTGTGAGCTACCCTGGAGAGCAGTGCCAGCTTTGGCTCCCAAGGAGCCCATCTGTCTCTTCTGAGATACCCAGTACTTCATCTCCCTTGCAGAGCATCCATTGCACCAACTCCTTCCTTTCAACAACTTTTTTATTATTATTTAAAACCAATTTTAAATTTGAATATGTTTTGGTCATATTCTTCCCCTTCCGACCCACCTAACTTTAAGTTTTTTCTCAAAAAACAAAACCAAACCCCAACACAACAATAATACCCCCCAAACCAAGAAAACAAAATAAAACACCACCCAAAAAGAAAAAGAAAAAAATTATAATCAAATAAAAGCACACAAAAACCTGTGGAGTCTGTGAAAGAGCCAGAGGGGATGGAGGGTACCCAGAGAACTAGACCCTCTAAATCAACATAAGCAAAGCTCATAGACATTCACAGAGACTGAAGCAGCATTCACAGGGCCTGCACGAGTCTGCACCAGGTCTTCTGCTTAGATTATGGCTTCTAGTTTAGAGTTCCTGTGGGATTCCTGAGTGTGTAAGATGAGTGGGTCTTGTGCCTTCTCTTGGGCTCTTTTCCTTCTGTTGGTTTGTCTTGACCATGTTCAATGTGGTAGTTTTTGTTTTGTCTTATTATATTTTATTTTAAAAAAATGAATATGTGAACGATAACAAGGGTAAAGATCAGCACCTGAACTGTCATTTATACTTGCAGAGAGAGGGGAAATCACTCTTCTCCAATGGAGTGACATGGGGGTATATCAACAAAGTTTTGATGCCATATAGTCACTCATCGCATACTAAACATAGGAATCTCTCTGGATCACGACCCCCTGAGAACTCATCAGAGCTCTGGATTTGAGCACCCTGGGTTGTGCTGGTCTAGCTTGTACCAGTTCCTACTTGGCACCCACTGGAGGTGCTCACCAATGGGGAACTTCAGCTTCATCTGTAAGATGGAGATAATGAGAAAGCGCCCCACAGAAAGTTTTGGATGACACCACACGCAAAGGGAATCCGTTTTGTCCAAAATGCCAATTAACTCTTCCAGACCCCACATGAAGTTTACACACTTTCCCCACATGGTATATTTCCATGGCTTTAGTAAGCATTTTAATGGGTCATCTGTCTATAATTTTCCTTTTATTCTTGTGACAATAAACCAACAAAAGAAAAGAATGAGAGAAAACACATCTCCTTTTTGGATGAACATTCACAGCAAGTTCTGTACATCTTTATCAGGGCCTTTTGTCCAGAAGATCACATTCTCACGTTTGTAATCGTCTTCTCAATTCACTGCTGAAATATCCCTGGGCACGACCCCTAGAGCACTCTGATCCAGCCACCCTGTAACTCCTCATCATGGCCAGTCTATCAGCTTGATGGGATTAGAATATCCATGGAAACATGCCTCTAGGCAGGTGTGTCTCTGAGGAAGGTCCTAGGCTGGGTTGAGTGAGGTAGAAAGACCCACCCTAAATGTGGGTGGCACCATTATATGGGTTGGTGATCTGGGATGATTAAAAAGGAGACAGCTCACTGGACAAAACATTCCTCCCTCTCAGCTTCCCGACTGCAGATGCAGCGTAACCAGCAGCCTCGCACCCCTGTCACTCTTCCTTCTCCCACTGGGATGGACTGGTTCCATCAGGCTGTGGGCCAAAATCAACCTTTCCTCTGCTAAGTCACCCTTGTTGGATATTTTGTCATAGCTATAAGAAAACAAACTAAAATATCCCCATTTAGAATGCCCTTGTCCACACCTGGGAACACTGCCTGAGATGGCCCCATTTTTGAACCTGTAAATGTTCCAGGCAGAAGACTAGATCCTTATAACTGCCTCAAATTGTGCTTTTCAGCCCTCTTA
>CABHPP010120248.1:0-10797 GCA_902168425.1 Peromyscus attwateri
CTCTTCAGGTGCAATGCCATCTCCACTCTCTTGTCCCTCTGTCTCTGTTCTCCTTCCTTTCTCCACATATGGTGGCTTTTCCTTTTCTGTTCTTTTCATTTTGAGACAGAGTCTAATTATGTGACTTGGGCTGGCCTCAAACTGGTGAGCCTCTTGCCTCAGCCTCCTGGGTTCTGGGATTACAGGCATGCACCACCACACCCACCTCTAAATATGGTTCTAATACATTAACTGAAAGACTGAAAATGTGTTAAGCATTTTCTTTTACAAGAATTGATTTTGGAATAATTTGTTCTGTTTGGTCCAAGACTGCAGCTCACCATTTATGCAGTCCAGCCCTCCCCAAATTAAATGTTAAATCAAATGCCTGTGGGATTGATTTGTTTCTCTTGGATGTACTATTTACTTCCAAAGGGATGTCTGGTTTGGGTTTTTTTAATAGAGGTAATGGGTCCAAAAATGCCTGAGTCTATCTGCATCGTATTCTGCAGTTGATCCCACCAGGAAAACGTTGGAGTGAGCAACAAGACTAGGCAACTTCTTTGACTAACGTGTAAATAAAAGAATTTAGGGGGCTGGGGAAATGGCTCTGCTGGTTAATGTGTTTGCTTCCTAAGCAGAAGGACCTGAGTTTGAGCTAAGGTTGGGCACGATGGCACAAGGTGTCAATCCCAACCATACAAGATGGGAGGTGGAGATAGGGAGATCCCTAGAGCTTGTGGGTCTGCAGCCTGGCCTGCTTGGAGAAGGCCAGTGAGAGACTGTGTCTCAAAAGGAGGAAAGCACCTGAGGAACAAACAGGACTTTTAGTTGTCCTCTGATGCTCCCCCCCACTCCGCCCCCCACACACATGGTGAGGGACGAGAGAGTTTTCTGAAATGGGAAAAATAATTTAGAAAGCAAACAACAACAAAAGACCAACAAAAAGGCAGTACAGTCCCCAATAACATAAACCTTAGAGTTATTAAGAATACCAGAAAATTAAATAAAATAAAGTATCTAAGAGCATTTAAAGTATTCGTGTAAGAGAAGACAGAGCGAGTTGAAGGAAACCCAGCTACTGCCCAGGGATGGGGGGCACTGGAAGGGGTCTGGATGAAGACCCACTTCTTTAAAAGTATTGGTCCGGTGTGTGTGTGTCCTTACAATACTAAAAATAAAAATGGCAGCAGGCACGGAATCCCATTAAGTATGCTAGCGAATAAATATTTGTTACAGAATTGGGTTGATTTGAGACTACATAAGGAGCTGGTGGTAATTCAACTAGACCTACTCAAACTAAACAGTAGGGAAATAGAGTCAAGTTCCATGTGACAGGGTCATAGAAGGAAATAAAACAAGCCCTAGGGTAATGCCCAGCTCCACTCCCATGACAAAGGACTGGATTTAGGGCCCAGTACTCAAACACAGACTAGTGGAATCTTATTTCCCATTAAATTAAAGAGAGGAAACTTTGTGTTAAAAGTATGATGTGAGTCTTTTCTAAGCATTTGCTTCTGGATGTTTGGATCATAGAAGGATTTTTTTTTTTAAATTTTTAAAATTTATTTTACATACCAACCACAGTTCCCCTCCCACCTAAGCCACCCACCTCCATCTACTCCTCCAAAAGTGTAAGGCCCTCCATGGGAGTCAGCAAAGCCTGATACTTTGATATGAAAAAAAAAAAGTCATTAAGTTGAGGCAGGACAAAACCCCTCTTCCCTTCATCAAGGTTGAGCAAGGCGTCCTACCATCAAGAATGTGCTTAAAGTCAGCTCATGCACCAGGGATACAAAGCACCAGAACGAGCTCCAGGAGTCCAGTTGAAGAGAGAGAGGAGGGATTATATGAGCCAGCGTGGGGGTGGGGGGAGTCAAGATCAGGGCGGGGAAATCTACAGTATCAACTGAACCAAGCTTGTGGTAACTCACAAACTCGCAGAAGGATTTAAGGAGCAACAAGAAACCTGGGAAAGTAGGCATGAGAACCGGAGCAGAGAGGTGAGGCAGGACAGGCCTTTTCATTCAGAACAGGGTCCTGTAGTACTGTCTCAGGATGCGAAGACTAACTTGGTTTTCAACTTTTGGGAAAACCTGAATCAGTTCTCACTGGTTTTGTGTATGCATGCACACACACACACACACACACACACACACACACACACACACAATCACACATACACACAACACTCCCACATACACTCACACACACACTCACTCACCTGAAAAGAAAAGACAGTTGAAAATAGGTAAAAGAGGCAAACTGATTAACAAATTATCAATGTTTGAAGTTGAGGCATTAAGCTAGAAATGCCATGTTTTCTAATTCACAAGATTGAGAACTATGAGATGTTTATAAAGCTGCAGACAAAGATGATGGGGGTATTGAGAGAAGTTGAGATCCAAACTATGAACTTGACAGCCCCCTTCAGAACGGCCGGTGGGTTACATAACTTGGGAGGTTTTTGAAAGTAAATGTCTTGTTAATGTGAGCGACTAGTTATGAAAAAAAAAAAAAAGTCATGTTGGTCATGAGTGTCTTAAAGAACTAGTTAATGTTACTTTTAACCTCATTAGGAACGGAACTGTTTAAAATACTGAAGTGGAAAGTAAAGAACATGATTATGAAGTCTCAGCACTTGGGAGACTGAGGCAGAAGGATTGTAGGTTTGGATTGGATGTAAGGTCAGCCTGGTCCATACAGCGAGACCCCATCTGAAACAAAAAGAAACTAAACAATATCAAACAAAAGCAAAATTCACAAAAATGTTTTTTTAATGGCTTAATGAAAATGAAGTCACTGAAGGTTTTTTTTAATGGTATCATCTTACAGAAAAAACATTTTAAAATTCTGGAATTTATAATAAATTTTCTTCATAATTCATGCTTTGAAATCAATTTCACAGATCCTTCCCTGCCCACATACCATGAACTTCTCTGTGTTCTGTCTCAGCAGTCTTTAAGCTTGATGTACCTCAGATTTCATTGCTTGCTACACCTGGGAGAAAATCTTGTGTGTTGCGTGAGGAAAGAGTACACCTTTGGCTTTTCCCACATGGACAGCCAGACTGTCTGAGAGTTCAGGAAGTAGCTCAGCACTTACCACTGACATGTGCAGACACCTCCATCACAACAGGGACAATACTGGCTCAGAGCTTTCTCTGCAGCCTCTCTGTCTCTGGCTTGGCTCACCCCATGGTTTAGCATAACTTTGTAATGACTTTGACTTCACCATCCTGCAAAAGGACTTTGTTCATCTTCAGATCTGTTTTGTCTATTTATGGCTACATTTGCTTTCAAATGAATTTTAAATCAACCACTAATGAAACTGCATTAAATTTATAAATGAAGTTGAAGAGGATTGACATCTTTCTCATATTTTGTCTTCCCACCCATTAACATTTTGTAACTCCTTTTATGTTAGCTCTTTAAAAAAATCAATTTCAATAGAAAAATTCAGATTTCTCCAAAAGGTCTTGCAGATTTAAGAACAGTCGTAGCCATCTCATTCTGTAATGTTTAAAAGAAACAGCTTTTAAAAATTATATTATCTAATTATTTCAGATGTATCATGTATTTTTAGAAATTTTGTAAGTTTAGGTTACATGGCCTATTCATTTAACATTTTTCTATGCAGTTGGGTATAATTCAAAGACAGAGTATAAGAGGGCTGCATAAATATCCTAAAACGGAAATATTATTGTTTATTTCCTGGATAATTGAATATTCACCAACTTTCTAACTTTTATAACATTGAACATGATTAAACAGCATTAACTTGGTTGAATCTTGTATACATGGCATTTTCTTTTTGGATTTACTTTATAACTTACTTTCTGGGTTAAAAGGCATACGCATTTCCGTCTATCTGCCTATCAATCTATCTATGTATCTATGTATCTATGTATCTATCTATCTAATCATTTATCTATCTATCTATCTATCTATCTATCTATCTATCTATCTAATCATCTATCTATCTATGTATCTATGTATCTATCTATCTATCTAATCATCTATCTATCTATCTATCTAATCATCTATCTATCTAATCATCTATCTATCTATCTAATCATCTATCTATCATCTATCTATCTAATCATCTATCTATCTATCTATCTATCTATCTATCTATCTATATATCTATCTGAGGGAAGAGATGTCAGCAAGTGCTGTTGAGGATGTAGATCAAGAGGACCCCTTGCTCACTGCTGGTGGTGTGCTTATGCAAATCACTATGCAGAATCCTCAAAAAACCAAAAACTAGAACTAATATATGGCCCAGCCGTAGCGCTCCTGGATACATCTTTGAAGGACTGTACATCAACAGACTAGGGACATTTGTACACTGGTATTTAGAGTCGGATTACTGATAATAGTCAGCCTATGGAGCCAGACTAAATGCTCGTCAACAAATGGATAAAGAAAACATGGTACACATGCACAAGGGAGACCATGGGGCATGTACATATGAAAATGCCTGGTGAAGATTTTCCTTTGCATGCTAATGTAACAATTGAAAAAAAAGAAACTCTCCTCCGTGGTAGTTCTTTTTCTTTCTAAATAAATATTTATACCATTGTTTGAGAAAGATTGACCAGATACTTTATCATAAGAATAGTGCATGTTTTCATTACTATGTGTAGCTGGTATATCTTAGAACTTAATTATTTACTTTATCCTCTACTTCACACACGCACACACACACACACACACACACACACACACACAGAGAGAGAGAGAGAGAGAGAGAGAGAGAGAGAGAGTGAGAGAGACAGAGACAGAGAAAAGAGTGTTTGAGACATAGTCTTACCCCGTAGCTCAACCTATTCTTATTGTGTAGCAACTTGATTGCTACTTTGAACTTACGGCAATCCTCCAGCCTCAGCTCCCTGAATGTTGGGATTACAAGAATGAGCCACACTGTTCATGGCTTCCTTAACTGTAACTTAGGAGCTCACAAATATCACAGAATGCACTCGTTCAAGGTGGTCATCATTAATGTGGAAGGAGAAACAAGAGGCTCAGTGCTAGGGTTATGCTTGTTGGATACACTTGGACTTGAAGAAGAGCAGCCCCAATGTGAGTGACTGCACCATCACGAAGCCACCCGCTCCATGCACTCTCCCCTCTTTGCTTCAACCTGAAGCATAGATGACTAATGTCAATCACTCTGGTTACTGCCTGCGGCTGTATAGGTAAAGACCAGCATTTCCCATCTCTGTATCAGTGTTGACTGTTTCTTGGAGGGTAAATTAGACATTAAGTGAGGATCAAAGATGTTCCACAAACAATGGAACCCTTCTAAACAATTGAGGTAAAATTGTTATGATATAATAACACATGCCCTATCTTTGTGTTTGATGGCATTTTCATAAGGCAGTGACTGACAAGGATTTCAATGATTTTTGTTTAGAGTGTGTGTTTCCAGCAAGGTGTTCCATGGACATCATCAGGCTTCTTTTCTGAGGTGATTCTCTATCAGGAGCACATTCTGATTGCCCACCCTACTTCTGCTCTGAGTACAGGTTGTTCCAAAAACCTCAGAGTTGAAATATTTTTATTGGGCAACTTCTATAACCAAGGTAATTTATCCTGTCTTCAGAGAATAAAATGGAAAAAGAGGCAATCTCTGTGACCTTAAACTTCCAGAGATGGTTAGCTCAGCTGGTGAGAGCTTGGGACCAATGATACCCAAGTCGCAGGTTCTATCCAATTACAGAGCAGTGAATCTCAATGAAAAAAACATCCATTGCACTGCCACAGACTCCTGGAGACATCTGCTACCCATACTCAGCGAGGCAGTAGGGGTAGATTTTTAAGTAAATCATGTCGACATATTGATTCTTGAACTTGAGACTAGCCGGTTGTGAGGCCAAGAGGGAGAGTCTTGAGCATGGAGAAGAATGAGAAAACCTGAGCTGGCTTCAGGAAGCAGGCAGCCAGTGGCTGGGCAAAAGAAGAGAGGCCTTCCAGCACCAGTGGGACTTGTAGATGGCAGTGCCAAATCAGTCAGGGTCAGCACATCTGTCTGTAGAGGGGGAGACCTTCACCATCGACAAGAGATCTGGGAATGGAGACCACGGAAGAAGTGTTAACTAAATTCCATAGAACATTCTCTCAGCTGCCACTTGGGTCCGGGCTGAGATGCACACCAGACAATCTCTGGCGGTAGTATGACTCGACTAATATGGTCAGCTGGGTCGTCAGGGAGGCGTGCAGGGGATAGTGGGGATGTCTGGTGAACTGCACAGCTCTTCGTCTAGCCCTTTGGGTGAGAATGTAGAATTTATGCTGTATCTGTGAGCATCATTTAGTCATAGCCTTCACCAGATAAACAAACTGGGAATGATGATATTATCAGGGCCAGGAAAGGAATGGATAGTAGGTGAGTGTCACCAACAAAACCTGCTACGGGAACCCATGAATATGGAATAACAATAATCAGGAAGAGGTGTCCTAACCATGGCCACACCTGTGCAATTGGGCAGAGAACATGTTGTTCATGATAGCGTCCTTTTTGTCTCTGAAATTGCTCCAGAAATATATGCAAGTCATTCAATATAGCGGCACCCAGTAGAATTTTTTGTGATGGTGGAAGTGCTCCAGTCTATGGCCATTTCAATTGCCACTAGATGCAAGCAGCTAAGGAGCTGGTGTGACCAAGACACTGACATTGTAATTCAACTTGGATTATATTTAGCTTTAGTTAGTGACGTGTAGCTGGCGGCAGCTGACTGGACAGTGTAGATCTGCAGGCTGTTGGGATAGCTGGTGAATTTGTGTGGAGGATAATGTAAATTAGTAATTCTAAGTAAATTAGAAGGAAAAAGCTGTAGGGGGTCTTCCCCATTGTTCCTGGAGGTATACTGACCCCTAAAAAGCAGCACCCAACTTTAAATTTGTAAAATGTAAACCTATCTAGTAATCATGACATAATCCTCAGAGATGAGAGACCTCCATTATGCTACCACATGTCTGTATGTCAAGGAGTGATTAATTTACATTGAAATCTTTTTTTAAGGAGTAGATAACAGTCTAATTTGTAAACATTCCTTGAAGTTGTACAGCAGCTATTTTCAAAGTGGATTGGAAACAGTCAACTGGCAACATACAGTGTGGGAAGAGAATAAAGGAATGTCTTTTTTTAAAGTTACATTAATAAAATCCTATTTACAGCATCAATATATTAATATAATTCAAAAGTACAAATGTAACACAAATCTTAAAAGGTCTTATTAATAAAAAAAAAGTCCGTGAGCCAGATAGATATTGGGGTGAAAGCTGAAAGATTAGAGAAACAGAACAGCCAGCCACATTCTTACCTCTGTGAAATCTTCAGCCCAAAGAGAGCGAGTTCCTGTTTCCTCATACCTTATATATCTTTCTGTTTCCTGCCATCACTTCCTGGGATTAAAGGTGTGTATCCTTCCCAAGCAAAGACATGAGATCTCAAGTCCTGGGATTAAAGTTTTGTGCCGTCACATCTGGCTCTTGTTTCCAGTGTGGCCTTGAACTCACAGTGATAGGATTAAGGATGTATGCCACCACTGTCTGGCCTCTATGTCTAATCTAGTGACTGACTCTGTCCTCTGATCCCCAGATAAGTTTATTAGGGTACACAATATATCACTACAAAAATCCCTGGAGTGTACTATGTAAATATTTTTCTCCTGGTAGTGATACAAAATAAAAAAGTCTGGTGCTCTGATCAGCAGTGTGTTTACAGAACAAGCTCTCCATAGGCTGACTTGACATTTACCATAGCTGTTAGAGCAACAGGGAATGCGTCCATATGGTGTGACCTTTCTGTACAATTTCTGTAACTGTATTGGCTTGTTTACTTGTTATGAGCATTATCTGTGCTATGTTTAGCGACTGTCTCTATTTTTTTCCCAGATCTTTCCCGCATTGTTTCTCTGTGTCTTCTCAGCTCCCTCAAATGTTCTTTCAGAATCAACCCTGGGATTCAAAGCCAGGCAGGGCTCACTGCACCCTGCTCTGACTGGCCTCCGGGAGGTTTCCTCCACTCACAACTGCCCTTAACTGGGCTGCAAAGTGGATACACCAGTGCCGCACTCTCCAGTTCTTGGAGTCCCCTGCTTATGCAGACTCATTTATTGTTCTGATTCAGAGGCAGTAACACAAGCTCGGGGCCCTCCCTTAGCCAGCGGGTCATATTCTGGGGGTGTTCCCGTTATTAGAATTGTTCTTGTCGTTCCCCAGGTGACTGTGATGTACACCCAGGGGTATCCTTGAGCACCTCCCGTGAGTCATCAGGTATCATTTAGCTGGTACCCTTTATTCTAACCCAATAGGTAGCCATTAGCCATATGTGCCCATTTAATCAAGAGAAATAAAATTAAAAAGAGCTATAAATCCAGCTTCTGTGTAGTAGCCACACCCAAGTGGTCAGTAGCATCACATGGTTAGTGGCTATCACATTAGACAGCTCACTACAGAACCCTTCTGCCATGGAGAGCTCTAAGGAGCAGTGATGGCCACAGGGAAACAGCAGGACAGAGATGTGAAGGAGGGAAGGTTCGGGGTCACCCAGGCTCCTGGGAATTGATGGGGGTTATTGGCACATGCTGCCTTTTACACTAGGAACTCAGCTTATGAATTTCTTCATTTTCAAGTTCAAGTGCAATCATCATTGGCTAGTTTAGACTAAAGGACTGTCTGATGCTGTTCAGCTTGCTCAGCTAGCTTTCCTTTAACAGGACTCTGGTTACAGTGCAACTAACACCATCTGAGTCCCTAAATGATTTTTTTTGTGGTGTGCACCATTTAAAAACAATTGAATCCTAAAGGTCACTTCTGACATCTCTACTGTTTTCCAGGGGAGGTGAACAGCTGGTGAAAATAACTCCAAGGTCTCTAATCCTACCAAAGGAAAATATGGTATGAGTAACCGCCCCTGGGGACATTTGTGAGATCCCACACTCTAGTACAGCAGGGTAGAATGAGGTACACATGGCACCCCGAAGAGCCTTAGGCTATCAGGAACGTGAGGCATGGTGGACACCCAGTTTAAAGCCTTCTGCACTTGTTTAAAAGGCAAAAGTAGTCATTTCAGTGGCTGAGAACTTACTGATTTGGAGAGAGAACAACCTGGGACCTAATCCTAGGATGCTTGGACTCATATTGTGGTGGAGATTTTTGCCTGCAGCTTGTATTACATTGCAAGGGCTGTCTTGCTCTGTAAGTTCTTCCTCCACACTATCAGAACGTATCAGTCCACTAATGGACTTAATTATGCTCATTTGTCTTTGACAAGAACTATTAAAAATGATCACAAGTGACTATGTAATTATAATTATAATCTCACAAATGCATATGTGTTATTTTTAACAAGGTCACTCTGTTAAGCCTCAACCCCACTTTGAAAAGTGGTACCCACAGTATAAGGAAGAATTATTAAAATGATAGTTTTAGTATTATTTCTAGCAGATAAAGCCAGCTATTGTGATCAATAATTGTAAATATTAGCTCATTATATATAGAAAATAATACAAAATGTTTATTCTGTTAGGATACTCATGGATAATGTATATATAATAACTTGAGGAAGTTTATTCATTAGAATTCCCGGAAAGATTAATATGAATAACTAGTTCCCCTAGGTCTATGTTACAAGGGTCATCTCCTCTCCCGTCTTTGGCTTCCAGTCTTCAATTTTAATTTTATTCTTCCAAAGATGGCTAAATCTTCCCCAGTGTGACATTTCAGATTTTTTTTGAAAATATAATATTGTGAAGAAGAATAACATACATTAGATCTTTTTTTAAAACCACGTACTGGGCTAAAAATTATAAGCACTACCAAATTACCAGAAAATTCCTTTAACAACCAGCTCCATAGTTCAAAAATGATTCCTTTGAAGACTTGTGATAATCTTGTCATTCCAAAGTATCATCTTTAGAAGGTTTTTATTATTATTATTATTATTATTATTATTATTATTATTATTCTTGTTTCCATTCAGAACATTTCATTGGAACTTAAAATTTCTCCTCTGCTATATGTGGTCCTAATGTGCTTTCCTTTAGGAAAATAAAACCTTGAGTTTCAGGAGCCCCATGTTCTCTTCCCCTACTTTAAAATCATGGGAAAAATAAGTGTCATTTCTTTATCCTGTGTCCAATTCCCTCGTCATTTTCTGCCAGCCAATTTTCTCCTTTTTCTTCCGTCTAGTCTTGGGAACTTTTTTACTTGGTTCCATTCTCTGCAATTCAGGGCTCACAATTTCTTTGAGCTTCTTAGATTATCCTTTGTCCTTGTGTCTACTTTTTCATTTAAAAAAAAAAAAGAGATTTTAGCTTTTTTTTTTGAAAAAAAAAAAGTCATCCTCAAAATATCACCGTATTTAAAATCCATCTACATATTGATTAAACCAAACTTTCCATCCTATTTAATTGTACTGAATTAAAAAGCTTCTGAATAACTTAAAATCATCCTATATTGCAAAGGGATTTTCTAGCATCTTCAGGTAACTCTGTGACAGGCAATAAAGGTGAAGTGTAATGAATACAATACTAGGATGTAATTAGAGAATCTGCATATCTCATATGCTGGGGCTGCAAGCCCACAAGGCAAATTGCTATGGCAATAGAGATTTAACAAACCGTGCTGGCATTAAGAGGAGGAGGAGCAGGAAAGTGATAGAAACACTGGGGTTCGCTTTTGCAATTGCAGTTTTTGGTTCAGTACCAATTATGTATGTTTTGGTATAAGTCATTGTTACCTCCCCCAGCCTGCCTCCTTCTTTCCTTCCTTCCTTCCTTCCTTCCTTCCTTCCTTCCTTCCTTCCTTC
>CABHPP010120248.1:23353-47662 GCA_902168425.1 Peromyscus attwateri
CCCCCCCCCACCTCCTGAGCTGCTGAAGTGGACAGTTTGGTGTAGGTTACTAGTTGTGGAAAGGTTTTGGCTATTGCTAACCAGTCCGTTTCTTGCCCTTTCTTTCTTGTCCTTCCATCATTCTAATTAACCATGTCAGACCTTGGACTTTTTACTCTTCTGGTCCTTTACGTTTCAATCTTGGATGTGGCTATTTACTTATTATCCAGCTTGCTGATTCTTTCTTCGGTCATACTGAAGAACTGAAGACATCCTTTATTTTTACTGTAGTGTTTGGAGCCTGAGGATGTAGTGGACAGTAGGTAAGTGAATAGCTCTTGTGAGTACTAGGTTCCATGTCTGAGTGCCAAAAGATGCTAACTGCAATTAAAAAAAAAAACTTTCTAGCCTTTGCTTTTGTTTTTCTTAAGTTTATATATATATATATTTTATATAAATATATATATATATATATATATATATTTCTGTTCTATTCCTCACCTATTCCTGTGTTTGTCTGTCTTTCCAGGTGAACATGCTTTGAATATGAAATGTGCTTTATAATATCATATGTCTAGACATATGACTGTACAAACAGTCACCCGGGTTAGGCCCTGAGGGTTAGAGCCCGAGATCACTTCTGGCTTGGTCTCTGCTTCCTGAGCCCTGAAGATGTGAACCAACTATGCTTCAGCTTCCCGTCCCAGCTCCCATCCCAGCTCCCATCCCAGCTCCCATGCTGGACTGTATCCCCTTAGCACATGAGCCAAATGAACCCTTCACCCGCAGTTGCTTCTTCTAGGCATTTGGTCAAAGGATCAAGAGACATAATCATACGGAGAAAATAGCATCTTAATCATGATGCTTTAAAAATTCCCCTCTCTTCAGAGTCCACATTTAGTTAATTCATCTGCAAGCCTTGGCTTTGCATTCACAATCCATGCAGAACTCACGTATTCTCACTCTGTGCTATCATCCTAACGTGAGCGCCCGTGATCTGTTATCTGGTCAGTTACAGTGACGTCTGAAGGCTCCTTACTCTGTCGGTTGGCCTCTGTCTCTGAGGTCTATCTAGAGAAAACAAAGCAATATCTTAAAACTATCAATTCTCTCCTCTGCTCACAGACAGTGGCTTCTCATCTCTCAGTACAGTCTTCGCCCTGGTCTCCTGGGCTCTGTGCATGTGGCTTCCTTCATCTTCCTTCTTATTCGGGGGGTGGGGTGCTGCCGGGGCTGTCATGTTTCTGGTCTCTGGCCCATTCTCACCTCGCAATAGCCCTGAGTGCTGGTCCTTCCTCCCATGTCCGGGCCGAGTGCCAGGCTCGCTTTGCTCTGTCCCCCAGTCTCAGGGACAGTCCCTGCTTTCAGCGTCTTTCTTCCCCTCCCCACCTTGTCCCTCCCCTCCTGCCCCTGATCAATTCCTGACATTATTCATTTATTTAATAGCTGCCTTCCTCATGCAAGTAGAGAAGAGTGTGAGTGGAAGGGCTTTGTCTTTTCACCCTACCGCAGTGGCCGTCGGTGTCTTGGGTTGTATGAATGAATGAATAACGCTGAAGCTGAATCACAGCACAGCATCTCTGTGCACATGCTTTAGTACATCACCTAGAACCCCTTTTCAAGGCACACAGGTTCCTCTAGCACTTTTCCCTCAGCAGTGGCACCTTAGGAAAATCACGGGAAGCATGATTGGGAGAGCTAATTTTGGCAGCCTCCCCACCCCCCCAGCCCATCTACTACATTTGGGGGAAAGTAGCCTATCTTAATATATTTAATATTCCAACACCTAAGATCTATTAATATGCAAAGTGCATAAATAATAGTATTAGTGCAAAAATGAGGAAATACACTTCTAAATGTTTCCAGACCAGGATTTATATAATTTAGAACCACTAATAAGAAACGTTATGGCTGGTAATTGTGGTAATTATATGGTCATGATTGCATTTATACTGGGTCAGGAGAAGCACTGACCTCCAGGAATTCCAGGCCCATTTGTAAACAGAGCACAGAACACAAACCATTTATTTTACTGATTAACAGTGTCTATAGGTTTGCATAAATTGCACCCATCAGTTTTTCCTGTGACAGGTGACACATGATATTTAAGTATGGGCCTGAAGCCAAGGTAAGAGGTTCAAACCCCAGTACTCCATCTCTGTTTCCATTCTTCTTTCAGTAGTGAGTGTTGAACACACAAGGCCTTGTGTTTGATAGGTGGCTGCTCTATTACTGAGCTACACCCCCAGTCCTGTCTCAGTTTCCTTGGCTGTTGAAAGAGATGTTGTAGCACTAACCTGACATTGTATCTTTGAACATTAAATTATGTCATTTGGGCCAAGGGCTTAGATGAGTGCCTGGCATCCATTGAATACTCAACAAATGTCAGCTATTATTATAATGATTATTGCTATTAATGATTTCAAGCAATACAAACCAGCTCTCCAAAGTGATGTGGTTAGGTTTGATTTGATGGGCAGACCAAAGGAGCAGACATTGGAAATAGATAGGACAAGAGATGCATGGCAACTGGCTGGGCAGTCTGGAGTGAGGAAGTAGGCTGTACATGGAGCCAAGGACACCCACTTTTACCCTAGACTTGGAAGCCACAGAAAGCAGTGATTATCCGTTTTGTACTACCAGCTCATTTATTAGGAAAATTTCTCTATGTAGGAAGACACTTAAGAAGCTAGGAAGCCAAGAATTAACAAATGCCTATTATTATAGCAATTACTGAAAAAATTTGTTTCAGTAATGTTTCAACAATGCCTGTGCAAAACAGCTGAATTTGAAGTCCTAAATAAAATGATGAAAACTCCCATCAGTCTCCAGTCTTTGTTAATTACCATCACTTAAGATGCCTTGTGGTGATTCTAAACGACTAAAATCCTGGAGACACTCATGTGTGGATCTATTGAAACCCTACCATGGTTCAATCATGCCAGTTTGTGCTCTATTTCACCATGTAACACCAGCAGGAACGTTTTCCCACCTTGTAATGGGAACCTACTGCTCTCTAGGGATCAAACCATCCCACTGAATAGACAGTTACCTTGGCACTGGGATTCCCAAAGAGCGTGTGAAGGGCTGCATGCCTTTGGAGGTGCAAGTGCCTCTTTTGCAGCCACTGGCATCAGTTACGTTTCCAAGTTCCACCTTAAGAGTCTAGCCAGAAACATTGGACTGGAGAGAACCATCAGATATAAGGATGGCGTGTTTTGATGTTTGCAGAGGTGGAAGGTAGGAAGTTGTAGGAAGTGCATGCAGCTTGCAAGCATTGAACCACAATGTTAGACTCTCTGGACTCTCTGCTCTTGAACTTACCACATGGGAGGAGAGTCAGGTCCGAGGTGTGATGTGTGGTGAGCTTAACTTACTGAGATATACTTTTCCTTCTCTCCCCACTAAGATGTTCTAAGAGGGTGTGAAATTAATTTTGTTCACTGTTCTTTGCAAAAGAAAGAAGAATAATCCTTGTAAGATCCAGGCTGATAAAATCCCAGAAGAGGTGGAGAATCTCACACTGACAGTTTGATAATAGAGAAAATAGAAGAACAATGAATTTATTTATTTATTTATTTATTTATTTATTTATTTATTTATTTATTTTACCAATCTAAGGATGAAATAATTCTTGGGAACATCTGCATGTGCTTGGGATAGAGGAATAGTGCTAAATTACCATCCAGTTAGAAGTATTGGAAACACATAAAAACTGGAAAATTATATGATATAACTTGCTTTAAATGTCAGATCCCTAGCAGTACATGATGATACACTATGGAAGCAAAACTAGCAATTCCTATTTAAAAGAACTTTGTCCCCTAATCCCGATATAGTATCCAAGCGTGAGCTCCCACCGTCCTGGTCCTAGACACCCATCACACCATCATGGATTACATTACCTAAAGTTGTCACCCAGAATAAATCTTTTGTCCCCAAAGCTGCTTCTGTCGGGTATTTGGTCAACACAGACATGAAAATTCACTAAGACAGACCTCTTGCTGAAGGTTTATTGAGTGACTTAGAGAAGGCATGGGTCAATGGCTATGCTGTGGAGATAAACCAATGACCAGTCAATTAGATTGCAGTAGAGAGTGAAGAGAAGGAAGGTGACAGATTAGGAGTGGCTGCAATGACATGAAGCCAAGAGTGACAGAGAGAGGAAGCAGGATTGTGTGTCAGTCACTAGTCTATTACTGTAACGAAATACCTGAAGTATTCAACCTATATGGAGGAGGAAGTTCTTTTAGCTCATGGTTTTAGCCCACATTTATTTGGCTCTACTATTCTTGAGCGCTAATAAAGTGGCATGTAGTGGAGGGAACTCATAGTGAAATTATTGGCTCATTTCATGGCATCTTAGAAGCAAAGGCAGTGACGGGAAGGGGCCAGGGTCCCAGCAGGTCCTTCAAGGTGGTGTCCCCAATGACCTAACTCTCTCTCATGAGGACTTACATTGGAAAGTTTCAATACATTGCAGTAGTGCCATAGGTTGGTACCCATCCTTTCAAACACATGGTCCTTGGGAGACAGTGATTGACCATAGCAAGTGGCAGCCGTGAGTAGAAATGAAGGAATTTAAGCAACGGATATGGGAGGAAATGCTTGGTTAGCTGGGGTGATTCTCCTGACATGAAGCAATGTTAGGGAGTCTTAAATGATCCAAGTAGCTTTAAATGCACAGGTCCTTGGCACAGCATGCTGAGAGGCTGTGATAAATTCAATAATCTGTGACTACAAAATGTGAACAGCATCATCTAATGTTCATGGAAGGCAAAGCCTCTTCAACTGTGAGTTATGATCCCAGGTGACCAGATAAGAGGCTGTGCCAAAAATATAACAAGAAGTTTCTGAATGTACAGTGACCAAGAAATTAATTCAAAACCAAACACTTAATGAACCCAAGGCTTTTCAGGCAGTGCTTGCCCGCATAGCCTCACACAGCTCCCATGTAGCCTTGGCGCAGAGCACGAACACTTCGTATTTCACATACCACCATGCCTCACAGTGGCAGTAAGTGCTCCCTGGTGGCATTGAGTGCTCCCTGGTGGCAGTGAGGGCTCCCTGAAACAGCTCCGCTCAGATTCATAACTACACTGAGTCATAAACTACAGTGCTTTACTGCATGTATAACGTTTTCTGCTCTTACGGAAACATCATGGTTTTATTACTAAAAACAAACAACACCCAGGAGTATTTCCTGCTGGCATTCCTCATCTGTGTGTCAAATTCTTATCTTGGGAATATGTTGTATTAGACAAACGACCACATCCATAGAGTTACTATGTGAGTTTTATTTCACCTTTAATAGGGTAAAATGGTATATAGCAAAGAATTACCATAAAATAAATTTCCTTTGAGATTTATTTTGAATTTATGTTTGATTTGTATAGCTGTTTTATATACCTATTTACTTAGGGCTGCATAGAAATTTCAGTGGGTGTGAATCAGAAAAGTTCAACAGGTTTTGATATGGGGGTTTTACAGTCTGTATTATGATACACATGCTCTGGAGTTAAGTAGAGTTGGGTTTAAATCCTCAGTTACTCTTGGAGAGATGATAACCAAGGCTTCATCCTCTTCTGTCCAGGGGGATGATGCCAGGACTTAACTAACACAGTCCATCCATCTTGAGTGTGTGTGTCTACATTAGAATGGGCAAGGATGCTCTTCTGTGGCGGCATTATTAGGTTGTTATCTCTCATTTTTAAGTAATCAGCACACCTATTTCTTTCAACACACTGAACTTTAAAAAAAGCTTTTAGTGTATTTCTTTGCCTGGCTTTTTAATACCTCACGGATAATGTGAAGTTACTGAAAAACAAAGAGAATTAATTATGCAAATGTTTGAAATAATAATACATTGAAGTAGTTGCAGGAAACTGGGGAAAATTACTGATGTTCGCTAGTTTTTTCTTTTGAGACATAGGAAAAAAGATCATTCCAATGAAAGAAAATTTGAAAGACTACATTAGAAGCCAATAATCCAGAAAATTTTATCATTAATGGCTTTTCAGATAGTATATTAACTTTGCCCAAGATTCAGTGGCCAAATCAAAGAATTTAAATGCTGACAAGATGAATGATTGAACTCTAGGTAGGCATGGTGATGTGTGCCTCTGAGACTAGTATCTGTGAGATGAACACAGGGAGATGGAAGTTCAAGGCCAGCTATATACCAAGCACAAGATCCGCCTCTAGGCTACATAATGAGACCCTATCTTAAGTAAACCAACCAACCAAGGACTGGGCATGTTAGCCCAGCAGTAGAATGCTTACCTGGATTGTACAGGGGCTCTGGATTTTATCCCTGCCACCCACACAGTGCAAAGCAACACAAAAAGACCTCAGATAATCAGAAGTCATTTTTCAGTGTGTCTCAGACATTTGACTCATAGGGGTAAATGTTTGGTTTTAGGGCCGGGGCATAACCATCTAAGCAGGTGGTATGGCTTTAGCCTCCTTCTCCCCAGGAATCAGCAGCCTCTGGCTTCATTCTAGCCACCTCTTGACTCTCAGGTAGGTTTTGAAGTACTCCTCAGGACTCAGCTTCTCTAGTCTCTGGTCATGTTTTCTTTGCCTTTCAGTCTCTTTCTGGTTGTCTGGTTTTAGTGGCTTAGTAAATATCCTTCAGTTAATGTCCCCAAGATGGATTAATGTCACTCAGATCCACACTACTAGAAAAAAACTGCTAGAGGTTTTACATGTGGCTTTTCTATGCCCTCGTAGTAATATGAGGGGGATATTACCAGTTCAGACTGGCTACATTCACAGGGATACAGGGTAGATAAAGTAGCTTCCAATCCTTTATTTAAATGTATGGCTCTGCTAGGACAATCATGAATATGTGTTAAATGACTTTTAAAAGAATAACTTTGCCTTGGTGCAAGCATAATCTAATCAGTGGCACAATTTGAGAGTTAATAAATAGTGAACAGTTACTCTGATACCCAGTCACAGCTTTGGGATCAACCTGCTGAATATCTAGCTGCATCATCTCGAAAATGACATTTTCATCGCTAAATGGCAGTACAACATGTCTTGTTTGCATGGCACTACACATTACAGTGCCGTTGGGTACAAATAAACTTCTTGATTGCCATGGCTTTCTCTATTTAATATTTACATAATTTAAACTATGATCTTTTAAAAGTATTTTTTTCTTCTTCTTATGAATTAGTAGTTTAGTCTTTTGACTTTTTCTTCTGATAGTTAAAAGAGAAATAGTCAAGCAGAGGTGGGTTTTACATTGCTGCCTTACAGATAATTCTAGGAAATGTCTGGAAGAAGTGTGATTTTCGTTTTCTCTTTGAATTTTAATTATTCCCATCAAAAAATTAAGGTATAATTACATCATTTCCCCCCTTCCCTTTCCTCCCTCAAGCACATCCCAAATGCTCTCCCTCCAATCCCTTCCATATCTTTCCCTTATTCCTTCTGAAGTTCATGGCCTCTTTTTCTTTGATGTTATTGTTTCACACACACACACACACACACACACACACACACACGTAACAATAACATATATATGTAACTTGTTCTGTCTGCGTAGTGTTATTTGTATGTACATGATATCAGGGACTATCATTTGGTATTGGGTAACCAATGAGTGGACTCCTCCCTGGGACTGATTCCTTCCTCTCTCGGCAATCCTTAGCTTCCTGGAGTTCCTTGTCTAGGGCTCGCATGAGATTTCCCGGTTGGATGTGAGCCCATTTATTAGTGTCATCATTGTTCGGCAGCCATGTCATTGAGGTATTACAGGTGCAGGAGACACAGTGTCACAGCAGACGTTTTTTGGTGGGGGTGAGGATTACACTTATCTGTGGGTGTAAGAACAAGTACATCTCATCCTGTGTAATTAAGAATTAGCTGTCTGTGCTGCAGAGCCACAGCCTGTGGATGCTGGAGCGGACCTTGAGTGCTCACTTCATGGGGGTGAAATAGAAACAAATGTTGGGTTCTCCCCGTTGTCCTCTAATTCTAGCTAGAGTTTATTTGAACTTTTATAAAATATTGATATAATATTACCACTACTAATGCATTCACTTGGCAGCTTAACAGAAGAGCCTTTTCCTCATTGGGCCACACTCTGGGATCCCATTGCACACAGTTGGCCAAACAATGTGCATCATTTTCTATTTTGTTTTGCTTGTAGGGATTCTGGCATTTGTAAAGCACTGTGCCTTTGGAATAAATTAGAATATTTACAGGTGTTTACCAACTCTTCCTTTCTCTATTTGGCTGCTTGGTGGTTTTACCAATGCCCAACTCTCTCATCTTTCCATCTGCATCTTAGGGCTCTACATCTCAAACTTGGGGCCCTTTTTGGCTTGTGTTCAGTAACCCGAGTCACCCCACTGTGAGAATCAAGTGGACACTGCAGTCCAACACGTTATTTTAAACAGTGCTACAATAAAACCATCCAACCAACTACTTGTAAACTCCACCAAGAGCGGAAATTTTGTAATTTGATATGCGCATACATAAAATCTCCAGCCACCTTCCCGCCCTGTTTCATTTGTTGTCAACTTGACACCTGGGAAGAGAGACCCTTAGCTGAAAAATTACCTCCTTCAGATGGCTCGTGTGCATACCTGTGTGGTATTTTCTTGAAAACAACGGTCGGTATGGGAGGACCCAGCCCACTCTGGGTGGTTCCATCCCTAGGCAGGTGGGCCTGGGCTGTATAAGAATGGTTGCTGTGCAGTCTAAAGAGAGCAAGGTGATAGACAATGTTCCTCCATGGTCTCTGCTTCATTCCTGCCCTGAGTTTCTGCCCCAGAAACTCATTCGATGATGGCTGTAACCTGTAAGCCACATAAACCCTTCCTCCTCAAATTCCTTTTGGTCATGGTAATTAGACTAAAAGAATAACTAGAACGTGTATTCTCGGAAGCCTCCAGGTGTCCAGCTCAGAGTTCTTGAAGTGGCAGCCGCTACATGTATTGTCTTGCTAGTGCAGAATGCTTACTCCTGCTATGGTTTCTGCACGAAGCTTCTGTTTCTGCTTTGGTCTGTTGGGTCACCATTTAAACCAGTACGGGAGCTGAACCTGAGAGCGATGTGTTTGCTTCCACCATGGGCTCTAGGCTGACTCCTCATGTTCTTCACTTGTTGGTTGCATTACCTGATATCATGGCTCCTCGCTGTTCTAGCTACTCCAGTTGGAACAGGCTTATTGTTCTGAACTATGCCACATCCAGCAACAAGCATGATGTTTCACGTGTGCTCTGATGAGCAAAGTTGATGGGACCATCATCTTCCTTACCTGAGATGTCGGCATGTTTGACTATGAGATCACTGAAATATGTGACTTTGCACAATGGCCGATCACATGCCGCTGCCTTCGTTTGCTTGAATTATAGGTCCCTACACTTGTTAGCTTTGTGCCCATGATAATGAATAAATTTCAAAGTTGGTTTATCTGCAAAATAGAACAAAGTCAACCCCCTTTCAGAGGTGGCATGTGAATACAGCATAATCACCGAGGGGCTCCAGGGTACAGTCTGTTAGCACGTGACCAAATGAGAACCAGTACAGGCAAGGCCTGGCTGGCGGTTTCCAAGATTTACCTCATAAGATTTTTGTGAGGACTAATTACCTTAAAATATCCTCCCATACAGTGCACAGGAAGTACTTAAGATGCACATCACATGCTTAATGCATATTAATGATTAAAACAACAATCTTTGGGATTGGAGAGACAGTTAAGCGCACTGACTGCTCTTCCACAGGACTCAGGTTCGATTCCCAGCACCTACATGGTGCCTCACAGCCATCTGCAGCTTCACTCCCAGGGGATCTGACATTGACTTCTGGCCTTTCTGGACACCAGGCACACAGCAAGTAGAAAACCACTCATACACATCAAATAAATAGTATCCAACACCATTGAAATATCAACCTTCGTTATTATTATTGCTTATTCCAGGACTTGTAGGAAATGCTCACTTTTGAGCAGGAAGGGTTGGTGGTTTCTTTTCATTTATACATTATCAACTAATATATCTAATTTGGACCTGAAACAGTGAAGCTATGTCTTTAAAAAAAATCCCAGCTATACGTTTTCCCCAGTGTCTTGACAAATTAGAACAAGGAGAATGAAGTTCTCATATTAATTCTTTCTCTTTCATGAGTGACAAACAGTTAACATATAGTGTTTATTTTTCATGTGTTCAGTGTGAAAAATATTTGAATTAGTCAGGCACATTTTTAATCCCAGCACTCAGGAGACAGATACAGGTGGATCTCTGTTGTTCAAGACCATCCAGGTCTACACAATGAGTTCCAGGACAGCCAGTGCTATATAGGGAGACCCTACCTCAAAACAAAACAAAAAAAATTACATTAAAATTTTACTAAAACATCAATTCCTAATTCCTTCCGTGTAAGGCTAAAACTTAATATCCAACTCACTATCTAATTTTGGAGAGATAAGTTTGTAAGAAATATAGAGGCTTGAGTTTATCTTTGGCCTTTGAAATAGTTCTTTTTGCCAATAACATTTGGTCAGAACAGAATGGCCTTTTTCTGGGTAAGACTCTAAGTCAAAGGCTCAAAGAATGAACAGCAGAAAAATTGAACCACCTGCTCCCCTGGGGTCTTTAATTTAGTTAGTGAGAGTCACAGGTGGGTAAACCTTCGGGAGAAGATTATTCGAAACTATTTAAAATTTCATATTTAGAAAGAGAAATGCGTTTGTGTAAAACCCAAAGCTAAGAACACTCACAAACTTGGGTCAGTTCCTAATACAACAGCTCAGCAGCCATGAGAATTTGACTGAGCTACCCTGGGGACCTGGGACCATACTGTGCATCCTGAGTAGATCAGCATTCTGTAGCATCTCCCAGCTAGAAGTCTATTTAGATGATGAAGTTATAAGTTATCTAGTGAATTGTGTGGCTTAAGTTTTCCTGCCTGGCCCACGGTCAGGATAAATCTCTTTCACCTGCCAGTCCCACAGCCGCTCAGACCCAGCCAAGGAAACACAGAGATTTCTATTGCTTATAAACTGTATGGCCGTGGCAGGCTTCTTGCTAACTGTCCTTATATCTTAAGTTATCCATTTCCATAAATCTATACCTTGCCACATGGCTCGTGGCTTACCGGCATCTTTACATGCTGCTTGTCCTGGCGGTTGCTGGCTGGCAGGCAGTCTCCTTCTGCCTTCCTGCTCTTTTAATTCTCTCTGTTAGTCCCACCTACTTCCTGCCTAGCCACTGGCCAATCAGTGTTTTATTAGCAACACATTTGCCATACAGAACAGCCCACAGCAGAATTGTGTGTGTGTGTGTGTGTGTGTGTGTGTGTGTGTGTGTGTGTGTGTGTGTGTGTGTCTGTGGTGGGGGGCAGTATGTGTGTGTTTTGTCTGTACATGTACACATGTACCACATATGTTTCTGGTATTTGCAGCAGACAGAAAAGAGTTCCATACTCTCCAGAATTGGAGTTAGGGTTGGTTGTGAGCTGCCATATTGTTGCAAGGAACCCAACTTAGGTCCTCTTCAAGAGCAGCCAATGCTCTTAACAGCTGAGCCATCTCTCTAGTTCCTAGGAAATGTCTTTTTTTATTATTATTATTGTTAATAAAAATAATCTCAAATGCTTCCAAACTTAGCTGAAAGGCTGTGGAGATCTCAAGTAAAGTGTAAACATGATGAGGTGAGTTGGGATCTCAAGTACTATGGAAAAACCAGGTGCTGTTATGCACACTATGATCATAGCACTGGGGATGTGGAAACAGGATGGTCCCAGGGTTAGCACCGGGGAGGTGGAGGCAGGAGGGTCCCTGACTTTGCTTGCCAGTCAGGTTAGATGAATCAATACACTCTAGGTCCACTGAGAAACGTTGACTAGAAAAATAAAACGGAGAGTGACTGGGCATACTGGACATTGACCTCAGGCCTCCATAGGCACATGCACACCCATGCACACACCCATGTACACATGTGTGCACATACTATAACACGAACACGCTCACACACACAGTTGTCTGGCGAGTAAAAATTGTACATACATGACAAGGACCATGTACTATTTCAATAAACGGTGTAATAGTCACATCAGGGCAAGCATCTCAGTCTTATCATAGACTGATCATTTCTCTGTACTGATTATCTTTTATGAAAGCTTTTTCTTAAATACACACTTGGTTATCATTATCTCGCCACTGCACTGTGCAGCATAACACAGGAGTTTATTTCTCCTGTGTGCCTGAAAACGCAGCTTGGCCAAGTTTACTCTAAGTGTCTCTCACTTTCACTCCGTCTGGCTTCTTGGAATAGCCATTCTGCTCTCGGTGTCTGGATAGCTATTTCATTCATTCATTCATTCATTCATTCATTCATTTTGGTTTTTTTTTTTTTCCATCTTAGTGGGAGTTTCCCCTCTCTTCTTTCCTCCCAGTCCCTCCCCACCACCTCCTCCATGTGGTTATTTTATATTGCACATGAGTATCTGTTCATCTAACATACCGTCTTCCAGCTCCATCCAATTCTTTGCAAATGACAGAATATCACTTCTTTTTTATGGCTGGATAGTATTCTGTGGTGTATATGTACCCCATTTTTTTCTTCATCAGTTTACAGACACTTGCATTGGCTCTCTTTCTTGGGGTACCGTGGACAATATTGTAATAGACATGGTGATATGAGTGTCTCGTCAACATATTGACTTGGTTTTCTTTGAACATCTGGCCAGGAATGGAATTGCGAGGTAAAATAATAGTTCTATTTTTTTTTTTTTTTTTTTTGGTTTTTCGAGACAGGGTTTCTCTATGTAGCTTTGCGCCTTTCCTGGAGCTCACTTGGTAGCCCAGGCTGGCCTCGAACTCACAGAGATCCGCCTGCCTCTGCCTCCCGAGTGCTGGGATTAAAGGCGTGCGCCACCAACGCCCGGCTTATTTTTTTTTTCTTTTTTAAAGAGTTATTTATATTATGCATTTGGATGCTTTGCTTGCATTTATGTCTGTACCTCACATACATGCCTGGTGCCCATGGAGGTCAAAAGGGCATAGTGTCCCCTAGAACTGGAGTTACAGACAACTATGATCCACAGTGTAGGTCTCAGAGCCAAACCCTGGTCCTCTGCAAGAGCAGTAAGCGTTCTCAGCTCCTGAGCCATCTCTCCAGCCCTTTAACGTTTTGAAAAGGAAACTATCTACTATTTTTATAGCTACTGGGCTAACTTGCCACTAGGCACAGGCATCCTAGCACTGAGTTTCCCCGCGTTCTCATCACTGTTTCTTGTCTTTTGTCCTTTGGATAGTTGTCCTTCTAACTGGAGCGAGGTGGCCTCTCACGGATTTGATTTGTGTTTGTCTGATTCTTAGTGGTGATGAATGTTTTTGATACACTTGTTGACCATTATGTCTCCATGTGAGAAGCATCTCCTCTGGTTGACTGGTCATTTCTAATTGTATTGTTGTTGCTTTGCTCTTTGAACTTACGTTTGTGCCAATGATTGTTAAATCAATGTTTCTCTTGAGATTCGGACATTAGGTCTTACTCCATCATGGTGCTCCACTCCTTTGTTACTAAAAATACCATCAGTTTGCTGTTAAAGAGTGTCTATAAAAGATGCAGTGTTTGATATTAAGTCGTATTTTGTGAGTAACTAGTTATTATAATTCTATTATTTTTATAGTATTTGCTATACACACATAGATATATATACACACACATATATATACATACATGTACATATATACACATACATACAAACATGCACACATATACACACATGCACATACATAGACACATGTACACATGTGCAAACATACATATACATTCAGATACACACACATAAATAAACATGCACAGATACATACACATATGACATACACATATACACAAGCATACACACACATGCACACACACAGACACACACACACAAGTACTGGTATGTCAGAGACAGCTACTATTGGCCGATAAAATCCCCTCATTACATTTTCAGGAGTTTGTACACCTCTTAACAGATAGGTGGCTTGAAATTTGTTACACTGACATTATTTACCCCATGAATGTCACCAACCGCCACACGTCAGTGCTGTTCGCCTTTTCATTTGGAGTGACAGTTACTAAACTCTTCCTAGTTGGCGTGTACCCTCAGTATTTATTTTCATAAAATAAAGGGCTATTATCTTTGAAGATGGTGTTCGGACTGAAGTCCACAGGAGAGAAAGGTCACCAAATGTCCTTCTGCATTTTCAGGGATACGGAAGGACCGGCGAGGAGGGAGAATGCTGAAGCACAAGCGTCAGAGAGATGACTTGGAAGGCCGAAGTGAAATGGGGCCTTCGGGAGACATGCGGGCCGCCAACCTTTGGCCGAGCCCCCTCGTGATCAAGCACTCTAAGAAGAACAGCCCCGCCTTGTCCTTGACAGCTGACCAGATGGTCAGTGCCTTGCTGGATGCTGAACCGCCCTTGATCTATTCTGAGTATGATCCTTCTAGACCTTTCAGCGAAGCTTCAATGATGGGCCTACTCACCAACCTGGCAGACCGGGAGCTGGTTCACATGATCAACTGGGCGAAGAGGGTGCCAGGTAAGAGGGCAAATCTCAACTTCGATTGTAAGCGCGATTAACTTTTCAAGAATTGGCTGTGATGCTGTGAGGAAAAAAAATGACAGCACGCTACATTGTCAATGCTACATTGTCAATGCTACATTGGCCTTTGTCCCTTGTCAATATTAACCTACTATATTTCCCTTGAAACTTAAGATATAGCCTTTAAAAATAAACACCCAGGACAATAAAACCTTTGACATAGTATTTTTGGCCAGTTTTCTTTGCTCAAAATACTTGGATGGATACTACATACCACATGCACACATGTGTCTGTCACGCAGAAATATTACATATTAAAAGTACTTAATGCCCAGTGATCTATGGAATTTTTTGATTTCTAAGACATTCACTCAAAACTCCTCTATTAAGTTTTTCCATAAATAATATCTTCTTCAAATATTGTGCGCTAAAGGGCTAATAAAAGGTTTATTTATGGAATGCCAATTATTTGTTCACTTTGCTTTATGCTTCGTATGTTCAGAGAAAGGGAAATACTACAGGAAAATAAATGAAAGCAGCAACCTCCTGAGGAGCTTCTAGAAAGATCCAGAGGCTGAAGTGACACTCTGCTCCTCCTATTGGTCTCTCAAGTGCTGTTTCTATAGCTCTTGACTGTTCTCATTTATGGAGAAGGACTCTAGTTATGATGGAAACAAGACTCCCGTGCCCCAACTAATGGATTTCGTATATAGAAGCCTGTGCTGAGGCAAGAAGAGGTGGACTCTTTTGTGTGGCTTAGAGATTAAATCAATCTGATTTGATTTGATTTAAATAGAGCTTTCTCTTCCTTGGGTTTCAATAGATGAGGTTATTTTCCATGACATATGAGATATTTTCTCTTTTTTATAAAACTAAAATACCTATGGAGTTTTGTGCCTTCCTTCCCAGAGTCCCTGACATAGGCTGAGTTAATGTGAATCTGCCCTTTGGGAGTCTCACATGTGTTTGCATATCCATGCATCCACATATAAACATAGGGAGACAGCAGTGCTATGCAAACTTATTACAGGGCATCTATCTAGTTTGGGTAGGAGAGGTCGGAGTGTGTGAAAGAATAAGACTGATAGAAAGAATTTAAATTTTGAGGATAATTCCAATGAGCAAGCAAAAATCCCTGGCCACCTAAGGAACTGCAAGCTTTATCAAATGCCTAGAAATTTTATCATTGTTTTGTGAGATAGACACAACTACTTCGGGACTAGAATTATATAGGGCTATGTATTTTTCCTTGAACTTTATGTCTGTTTTTGTCCTGTTTTTACACATCAAGAGAAAAGAAAAGAAAAATGAAATCACGAAAGATTTAATGGTCATACCCCTGCGAGCCAATTCTTGGTGGCTGTTAAGTTTTTATCCATCTATAAACATCCCCTTCTGAGATTCTGGCAATACTGGCTCCAGAGCACTAGAGCAGTGCTGAAAACAAGTATATATCATTCACTTTTATCTGTAGAGATCCATCGCAACGTTTTATAAGTGGTATGTTGTTGTTGTTGGTGTTTTAAGTCAGGGTCTTGCTGCGTAGCCCAGGCAGGCCTTGAACTTACTTTCCTGCTTGCGCCTCAGTAAGTTCAAATGTATTACCCATTGATGAAAGATTTATGAAAGTAACCTCAATTCAGGATTAAAATGGAGGCAGAAGTCAAGCTGAGGAAGATTCTGTGGTCATGTTTATCTGTTCCATTGTTAAACTCAGAACGAGACATGTGCATGGTAATAAAATATCTAGCCAGGGCACTCTCAAATTTCTTTATGATATTTCAAAGGTCCAAAAATCTTTGTGATCAAACTATATTTTGTTGATTGGCCCTTTATAAAAAAAAAGGATTATAAAAGCAAAATGTAGTTACATACAATCATGTGCTATGTAACAACGTTTTGCTGAGCAACAGGCCACATCAATGGTGGTGGGTCTGTAGTGGTATGGATTAGAGAGAGAGCAGGCTGCTCAGTTTGTGGAAAATAGCATCAGAAAAATCCATTTCTCCAATGTGTCCCTGTTGTCAAGTGACTGTCACAAGGCTGTGTGCGTGTGCGTGTGCGTGTGCGTGTGCGTGTGCGTGTGTGTGTGTGTGTGTGTGTGTGTGTGTGTTGTGTGCCACAGAATTACTTGTCTGAGGAAAGTGAATGACAATGGCCATTGATTTAAAAAGGGTGAGAAGAAAAAAGAGAGCAGATCAAAGACCTCCACGAGGAACTCTAAAGATGACTGTGAAAGTTTGCAGAGAAAGTTGTATTTCGCAAAGGTTTTATATACCCAAATACAATCTGTCATTTAAGAATCATTTTAAAAGGCCACATTAAAGAGCAGGTATAGGCAATGTCACATTCATGAGGTGATAATTTGAGAATAATAATGGTAATTTCAAAAAGGGAATGAGAAACATCGTTAGGAAGAACAATAGCAGGGAAGCCATTGTGTGGCATCGGCCGTGTGATATGAATTTGAAAGAGGACAAGGAGGAGTTTAGGGAGGTTGGGAGGGAGGGAAGAGAGGGCGGTGATGTAATTGTATTATAATCTCACACAAAAAAAGAGAAACGATTAAAAAATACACACAAAAGGAGGTAAAGGAAAAGATTTCAACAAAGAAGTCGGAAGTGAATGGCTACCAGTGTGAACAGACTTCATTTTGAATGATGGATTTTTGATAAATATAATCAATACTTTGGGTTATTTAATTTTTTACGATGGAATGTTGTTAGAATTCTCAAGAGTTGTGAATAAAATTGAATTTTCCTTTGTCTTACCATTTGGTCCTATTTTCCGACTTGATACGTGGGAATTAAGAGGTGAGGACGTGTAAAATGACAGGTAAGCATGGTCCTCAGTTCTAATCCATAAAGAACTTGTGTTAGCCCGAAGTAAAGAGGTCTATAAGGAGTGAATGTTTCCCTTTGGCATGTCTGAAGAACATCTATGGGAAGAATGATCATTCCTACTTATCCAGTTCTGCACAAAGACTTTTTAAAAATAATTTTAGTTTTGAAATTGAAATATGATTATATCATTTCCCCTACCCTTTCCTCCCTCCAACCTCTCTCATTTTCCTACTTTTCTCTCTTTCAAATTCATACCTTTTTTTCTTAATTGCTCTTAAATCTACCATGTATCATCAATCTACCTTTCTTTCTTTCTTTCTTTCTTTCTTTCTTTCTTTCTTTCTTTCTGTCTGTCTGTCTGTCTGTCTGTCTTTCTTTCTTTCTTTCTTTCTTTCTTTCTCTCTTTCTTTCTTTCTTTCTTTCTTTCTATCTATCTACCTATCTCTCATCTTTCTATAATCTATATCTGTCATCTATATCGTCTATCTACTATCTATCAATGATCTATATCTACCACCTATCTACTATCTATCTATCTATCTATCTATCAATCATCTATGTCTAATTATCATCTATCATCTGTATTTATTTATCATCTCTATCTGTCTGTCTGTCTGTCTGTCTGTCTATATCTGTCTATCTAATCCATCTATCTTTATTTGTTATCATCCCTATCTATCTAGCCATCCACCTACCTACCAACCTACCTACCTACACCTAGATATGTAAACACAACCTGCTCAGTCTGTATAATTTTACTTGTAGATATATGATTTCAGGTCTGACCACTTGGTATTAGGTAAATGATTGGGGAGCTCTACCCTGAGGAAGACTATTTCTTTGGCTCTCAGTATTCCTTAATTGCCTAGTTATTTGTCTAGGGTGGGGACCCTGTAACACAAATCTTAAAAGGTCTTATAATAAAAAACCCAGAGCCAGATATCGGGATGAAAACTGAAAGACCAGAGAAGCAGAACAGCCAGCTACTTGCTTACCTCTATGAAATCCTCAGCCTCAAGAGAGCGAGTTCCTGTTTCCTCACACCTTATGTAGCTTTCTGTGTCCTGCCATATTACTTCCTGGGATTAAATGCATGTGTCACTATTGCCTGACTGTTTCTCTTATGTAGCCTGGTGTTGTGGCCTTGAACTCACAGAGATCCAGGTGGATCTCTGCCTCCCGAGTGATAGGATTAAAGGTATGTGCCATCACTTCCTGACCTCTATGTCCAATTTAGTGGCTGGCTCTGTCCTCTGATCCCCAGATAAGCTTTATTGGGGTACACAATATATCACCACAATTTTCCTCTTCCACATTGCCATGTCTATTGCTCTCTTTCTTATTTAGAATTTGTTTAGGCGGCCATATTGATGAGACTTTATGGGTGTGACTTCCATGTCATTTCTAGGAGACACAATCTCATAGCAGACTGGGTTCCTCTGACTCTTACATCCTTTCCATCCATACTTGCTAAATGTTTCCTGAACCTTAGGTACAGGAAATGTGTTGAGGGTGTGTCAGTTGGGGCTGGGCACCACACATTCATTTACTTTCTGCATTTTTGGTTGGTTGTGATTTTCTGTAATGGTATGTCCATCTGTTGCAGAGAGAAATCTCTTTGATGAGGGGTGAGAGGGCTACACTTAACTGTGAATGTAAAGATAAATATTGAGAGTACAGTTGGGAATTACCCTGGTCTAGAAAAGTGGTGGTTGTAGGATCTCCTCCAAGTATGACCTTGGCTAGGTTTTCACTATCAGGCAGGATTTCCCTCCTGTTGAAGGGGGTCTGAAATGCAAGTAAAGAGCTATTGGTTTCCACCAAGATAGTATGTGCCACTCTGTACCATTAAGGTTATCATGCCATGCTGGTCATTGTTGAGGTTCATAGGTGTCATAGTTCATTAAGACGATTGATTGGCTCCTTCCATTAGAATCGTGCATGGTGCTTCTGATTCCATGAAAGCCTGTCTTCAGAGAGGAGGCTTTCAGGTCAGATACAGCTGGAGTCCTTTGGGTCCTGTGACAGAAGCATATAGTATCTTCAAGATTAGGTACTCCCATCCGTCTCTAAGAGGCCACCAAGGGCAAAGGCAATAGACTATAACGTTTGAGGAGTCTCTTGGACTCCCCTGACCCACAACTATAAAGCGGGTTTCCTATGCCTGGTATTACAGTATTGGGTATCTAGTCTGTGAGCATTGTCAGCCCATATGGGAAATTTTCACTTAAAGTATATACATACACACATAGACTTGTATACATTTTGTGTGATTTTAGGTAAATAAGTAATAGATTTTTTTTTAGATTTTTTTCAGACATCTTTACTGAGTTGTTTTACTGTCATCAATGTCTCTCTCCTTTGGTATTGACCTCTAACCCTTGCCCCCCCAATTAAAGCCCCTCCTTCTCCCATATCCCCTTTCAAATCACTTGTGTCCTCTGTCTCCCTCTCTGGCACCCCTCTTGCCCCTCTGGTCCCTCTTTACTTTCCTGGTTTCTGCAGTTCCTCTAGGTTATCTGCTTACACCTGAAGACTTGGAGCTACGAGCCAGAGATGAGAAAGAACACACAATGTTTGAAGGAGACTTTAAATAACCCAAACTATTTCTGCATCTTAATGTCTAGCTGTAGAGATTTTGCCCTTTATTATGTGTACTGTAATTTTTTAATACCTAATAGCTATTTTCTGGTCCAACTATGGAAAAAGCTTTACTTTAAAGATTTTTTTTTAATTTTTATTTAGTCTTTGAAATTTTCATACTTGCATACAGTGTATCTTGACCATATCTACCACTCAGCAGCCCTCCTGTTCTCCCCAGGACCCCCACACTTCTCCCTCCAAATTTCAGGTCCTCCTTTTGTAATTAATTGATTATTTGAAGCCACTGAGCTCAATTGGTGTAGCCCATATGCAAGTGGGTATGGTGTTACTCACTGAGGCATAGGGGACCGAGCAGTGGCCACACTCTTTAAAGAAATGACTCTTCCTCTTGTAGCTGCCACCAGCTGCCAGTGGCTCCTCTGCTAGAGCTGGGTCCTTGGGAGCACCCTCTCCACTAGACGCTAAAATTTTAAACTGGCTTGATCTTGTATAGGTCCCTGTAGCTGCTGTAAAGTCATGTGGGCAACAGCCACGCCACTTCGACTTACAAATTAAACTCTTCCTAAAGTTTATTGCAACTTACATGCCTCAAAACCAATGTAATTTTTAAAGACCGTTCTCTAGTTACCTATACTGAATGAAAACTTGGATAGATATGTATGATCCTGATGGCCGGTACTGAAAGTCTGATGGTCTTGACCCCTTTGGGAGTCACATACCAGACATCCTGCACATCAGCTATCTACATTATGATTCATAACAGTAGCAAAAGCACAGTTGTGAAGTAGCAATGAAATAATTTTATGGTTGGGGGTCACCATAACATGAGGAACTGTATTAGGAAGGTTGGGAGACACTTGTTAGGAGATGGACTGAAGGCCTGGGCCAGAAAGCAGAAAAAAAGAGAAATGACTTTCTGAGTCCATGAAGACTTGCTGCCTTAACTAATTCCCTCAGTGGAAAACTCCCGACTCTTCTTTCCTTCCCTCCTGGGCTCTCCCTGTGCAAATAGGTATAGGAATTCCCTCTTATACAGAGTCCTGACTCCACACCATTTTGCTTTGGTTCTCTCCTTGCTCACCTTTGAACCCACAGGCAAAGGATCTCTTTTGTGGACATGTCTGCTTCAAGCCTCATGTGCAGTTGCTCAGCAGTTTCTGGGTCATCCCCAAGAGTGCATTATTGCTTAGCCCATCCCGTAGCTCAGGACTTCTTGTTCACCAGTATCTTCAGGAAGCCACCGAACAGCATCCCTGGCCCTAATGCTCACCTTGCCATTCATATCAGCAATGAACAGAAGTCTGGAAACACGCAGATAAATAAACAGATGAAAGGTGACTTTGGGACTTTCTAATTTTAAGAAATCTGAGCCCTGTCAAGTACTCGGTTTTCCCACCAACGAGGACTACTCTTTAAGACTGTGATGGTCCTCTTTATACCTCTCTTCAGGGTCTGGCTGTGCTTATAACATCTCTATGGCAGCTATGGCAGCTACCTCAGTGAGAACTCAGTTTCCATCCTTCCTTTCGGGAAAAAGGGCAGAGGGATGTTGAAGAGTGTACAGACATGAGCCCTGAGAACCATGGCAGGGTCATTTGTCTATCCACAGGTGTAATGAAGTGAGTGTGACTGGAAATGGAGGCGGGTAAGGTCAAGAGGACAGGGAGAAGGCTCAACACCACTCTCCTGGAATCAGGCATGAGCAGTACTTTCTATTTGGTTTCTGTGCATGCCGGGGACTTGGCAGAGCATCTCAGTCCCTGCTTCCCAGTTATAGTCAGAGCAGCAAACCCTGGCCTCAGGCTGTTATGGCATTCTACCATACTAGGAAATGGTATGGTGATTACACAGAATGTGGCATGGAAGGGTGGGTGACATCCTGGAGCGATGACAGATGCCATTATTAAGGGCAAGACTTGTTTAGAATTTGGAACTCTTCTGTATGGAGATCCCTAGGACTAGGCTGGTATCTCCTCACTCAGCACAGCACTCCGGGCTGCAGTGCACAGCTGTATTGCTGACCAGCCCTGCCCAGCTCCCTACTGCTCCTGTGAAAGTTCCAGGTAAAATTCAATGAAATCAGCTACTTGCCTGATCTGTCTCTCATGCACAGCTCTGACACTGGTATTTCAGGACCAGGCATATGAAGCCTTTGAAAAGTCCCTTTCTCATGAGAGTGTTGAGAATGTCCCCATATGGATCCTTTTGTCACAAACATGTCAAGGAGAATCTGAATGTCTGTGTGCCACAGCCAAGGGCTCTGGGTGTCCTCTGGCCACATTTCAGGGGGTTTTGGCTACAGTTTTGCCACTTCCAAAGAGGATGAGCATCTACTAGTCATTTAACTGCTTAGACCGATGTTACACTTAGAGTGTGTGGAATTGTATTCTCTCAAAAACACATGTTGAAGACCTAGCTCCTCATATCTCAGATTGTAATTTTACTTAGAAACAGAGTCTTACAGAAGAAGTTGAGACCCAATGAGTTCACAGGCATGGTCTGTAATAGACGAAAACTGGCATCTTGGTAAAAAGGCTCATTGGGTACTGACCTAGATGCATGTGTGTGTGTGTGTGTGTGTGTGTGTGTGTGTGTGTGTGTGTGTAGATTATACCAAGAGACACAGGGAGAAGACAGAAAGGCAGCCATCACACTCAACTTCTTTCATGGTTGAACATGTGAACTGGACAGCCAACACATGTTCTCTCTAAGTCAAGGATCACTAGAGTTCACCAACAGATATTGGAAGCTAGAGTAGGCAAGTATGAACTCTAGCCTGAAAGTGTCAGAGACTGTGGCCCTGTGGTGTTCTGTTTTCATTCCATTCCCATAAATCACCCACAAAAGCAGCTTGGGGGAAGAAAGGATTTATTAGGCTTACACTTCAGGACAGGTCATCATTGAGGGAAGTCAAGGCGGGAACTTGAAGGCAGAAAATGTGGAAGAATACTGCTTGTTGGCTTGATCTCTGGTTCATCCTTAGCTAATTTTTAAAAATACAACCAGAGACTACCTGCCTAGGGAATGGTCTTCTCACCACAGTGGACTAGGCCCTCTGACATCAATTAACAATCAAGACAACCCCCCACAGACATGTCCATATTCCATCCTGACCTTGACACTTTCTTCTCAGATGACTCTAGGCTGTCACACTGATAAAGCTAACTAGGAAACCTTGCCTCTGAAGCTGAGATAACACACTTTTGTTTTAAAAGCCACAGTTTTTGGCATTTTATGGGGAAGCCTAGGAAATTAATAGAAAGTATGTTAGCCATGTTTTTGTTTTGTTTTATTTTATTCTTTTATGTTGTTGTTGTTGTTGCTGGCCCTTGAACCTGGGGCTTTACACCAGTTGGAAAAGTGATCTACTGTGGAGTGGTTTCCTCCACCCTGATTTGTATTTTTATATCAATAAAATAAAATAATACATAGAATAAACTATTGGCATAGAGAAGACAGAAGTTGGATGTGATATCTCACACCCATAATTCCAGCACCCAGGAGGTTAAGGCAGAAAGATGGCCAGCCTAGGGTACATAATTAGTTCAAGTCCAGCCTGGGATAAGGGAAGTACAGAGTAAGACCCTGCCTCCAAAAAAAAAAATGAAAGATGGGTAAGATGAGCATGGAGACACACGTGTGCCATCTCAACATGCACGATGCTGATGCAGGAGGATTGCTGTGAGATCAAGGGCAGTCTGGGCTATGTAGCATAAGTTTGTCTTTTGACAAAAGACAAGAAGGAAATGTTTGGCTTCTCTAGCATAGACTTGGCTGGTTATTTACTCTGGTGTATATTCTCTTCTGCTTCTACAACTCCCTTGGCTCACTTAACTTTTGCCTTTGAAGCTGATTCAGAACAGCAGCAATCCCATGGCTCTCCCTGGCAGGTCATGTGTGAAAGATTTTAACCAACAAAAGAATAACCTTACCTACTGCTTTCATAGACTCTTTTTGCATTCATAACTGGCACCGTTGGAACTCGTCCTGGATCTGGGATGAGGTGTGGCTCCCACATTGTTTTGATGCAGGTCCTCTGCTGTTTCCACTTCTTTCACTAAATAGCCTTGTGCAGAAATAATTCGAAGAGGTTTTCATAATTGACCTTCTGAGTTGAAGGGCTTTGTTACTTGTTTCTTTCCTGTGGACTAAAAGCTTTGAAAATAAAGCAAAAACATTTGACCATAGGTCTACACGTGTAGTTAAGAAAATAAGATCTATGCGCTCACACACACACACACACACACACACACACACACACACACACACACACACATATATATGCACACACATACACACAGGTATATATATATATATATATATATATA
>CABHPP010120249.1:0-28220 GCA_902168425.1 Peromyscus attwateri
CCATCTCTCCAGCCCTTTGGGTTCTTGTTAACTGCTTATTCTTGGGTAGGCTTTGTTTGCTAGCAGCAAGCAGAGGCACAACTCCTTTAATAGCTTCCTGACTCAATGCTAGCAGCAAAAACCATATGGCTTTTTTAAGAAGCCCTGATACCAAACACTTAAATGGGGTTTATGAACAACATGGACTCAGAAGTGGCCCAGAGCTGGGGAGGTAAGCATGGCTCTCGCCAATGCCTCTGCCATGAAGCTGGGCTCTTAGGAAACCAGGCAGGTCAGAACCAATCATCAGGGCAGAAGTTGATGTCTTATCCACACTGATCAGCTGTTTAAAGGCTCATGTGCTCAGAAAAAAAATAGATATGCAATAAAGATAGATTCAGGAAAAAAAAGCCACCTCTAAATGGTTTATAGTATGTTTGAAAAATGTGCATAGGCTTGGGAGAGAGAAGAGAAAGGACAGAAATAGTCATAGATTTAAAAAATGATTTAAAATAGTAGTAAAGTCCTTAAGGGAATAGAGTAATAAAAATTATGATAAGCCATGTAAAGATGAAAAATACAGTCTGGACTCTATATTTTATAATGTTGTCTTTGGAATTTTTGACTGTTAATGGTCAAATAATAACTGCTGAGAGACATTTGATTGTGAAAGCTACTGAATTAAACCATCCTATATATTTTAAAAATATCTTGACTTCAAAATTTAAGTCAAAAGATATGTTACTTTGGGAAAGAGATTCTGCTTTTATTTCCACAGGAAATAAGAGGCTCTGGATTCGTTCTGGGTTAAGAAAAATCAGGTTTAATCAATGAAGACCCCCTGAAAAATCTCTGATAGGAACAGATGGCACAAATGATGATCTCAGAGCGCCTCTGCTACAGTTTCGTCTTAGTTCTGCATCCAGAAAGGCCTTTGTTTGTGTTCTGAGAAATAGAGCTTGCCTGGAGATCAGAGGATGGAGTTAGCCACTAGTTAACTATAGAGACCAGACAGTGGTGACTCACACCTTTAATTCCAGCACTTGGAAGGAGGAAGCAGAAAGATCAGGAGTTCAAGGCCACCCTGGGCTACAGAAGATTTAACCACTCTAAAAAAGAAACAGATCCTGTGGGTGGTGACTCACACCTTTAATCTCAGCACCTGGGAGGCTCATGCCCTTGATCCCAGCATTTGGGAGGTTCACACTTTTGATCCCAGTACTTGGGAGGCTCACCCCTTTAATCCCAAAAGTAGGGTGGGTGGAGATAGAAATATAAGGCAGTTGGAGACAGGACCTCACCCCATTTGTTCTAAGATTTTTGTAGAGTTAAGAAGTTTCTAGTGGCTGCTACTCTGCTTCTCTGATCTTTCAGCTTTCATCATAATATCTGACTCCTGTTTTTTATTTAATAATACTAAATAGGATCACACTTCAATAAACCAAATAAATCCTTTCTTTCCCAACTTGCTTTTGGTCATGGTCATAGGAATAGAAAACCTAACTACAACAATAATGAATATTATTTCTTTGTTTTTGAAGAATCCTAAGCACTATAATTTTTAACACAAACACCCAAGGCCAGGCTTGGTGGTGCATTCCTATAATTTCAGCCTGGGGAAACAGAAGCAAGGGGTTACCACAACTTCAATGCCAGCATGGGTTGCCTGGGTAGTCCCTGTTTCAATGGTGGAAATGAAAGCAAATTAAGAAAACAAATATGAACAAACAACTACATTGTACTTAATTTTCACACTGCATAATCCTTATATTTGGCCCAGTTTATGCATTTGTCTTGAGCAATTTCCTTTTTATATGAAATGGTATGGTCGTTTATGGGGTGCATTCTTTAGATTTGGGCATGATACAGGACTGTTAATATGATTGAACTCCTTGATGGTAATATTATGGCTTTAAGTAACTTCAGTTCATCAGTTGTTTTAATTTTTTTCCTTTAAAATATTGTTTGGAAAGGGGAGTACTGTCTTTGTAGACAATCTTTATCAGTTTTGTTGAAGATTCTGACTTCAAGCAGGATTGTGGGCTGGGGAGTTTCTTTCCATTTTATTTTCTATTAAATTTATGTTTTCTCTATTGCCTTAGATTTATTGTAGTACAGCTGCTCCGTAAAATAAGATCTTGGTCATAGGTCAAATTTTTATATATGTTTTAAATCTAATAATATATTATGTAGAGAATACTAATTTGTTATTATTCTCATAGATATTTATCAACTACTGATTTTCAAAATACTCCCAAATGGTATATTTTTAAAATACCAAATAATAATATATGACAAACCTGCCAAAGTTCAATGTACATGTGGACAATGTTTTAGTTTCTCAGCGTTCACATGTTTCTGATTAACTTTATTTTCCTTATTAAAGATGATATAAAACTAGACTACTTTTGGCTGTAGTAGAAAAACATGCTATTGTTCTGAACATTTTCTTTTCAAATCCCTTAAAGTGAATTGTTTCTCTACAAAAATATGGAGAACATCTTCCTAATAGCATCAATATCTTATACTGGCATGCTAATGAAGCATTTATTTTAGTGTTTTTTAGTAATCTTATCTTGGTAATGATTTATCTTAAATTAATATTCTTTCAAAACCTATTAATTTTGTTAATTTATGCATATATTAATAATGATAGTAGTGATTTACATGGTTAACATATTTATGCAGAGGGCAAAATTATGGATCCTTCTCAGTTTAAACATATGAATTTATAATTTCTTCCTACAGTTTTATATAATGACTTTTATATCTGAGGGAAAAATCTATTTCAAACTATCAATAAACTACTGCTGCTTTAATCATTTAGACATATGTAGATAATGCATCTCAGATTGTTTGAATGGTTGTTCTACATTCAGTGGCCAGGGTAACTGAAGAGGGACAGGAATTATATGGAAGGGCAGCAAAAAGGTGTTGTAAAATATTATTTTAAGATGTGTCACATTGTTTGTGCTGTGGAACATTTGTTTAATGAGGTAAAGATGTGTTGTATTCTTTTATGTTACTGTTTAACTCTGTGAGGCTATGTTACTGTGCCTGTCTAAAACACCTGATGGTCTAATAAAGAGCTCAAAGGCCAATATCGAGGCAGGATAGGTGGAGATGACAGTCAGAAAGAATAAATAGGAAAAAAGGAAGAAAGAGCAAGAGAGCAAGGACAGGAGGATATCAGGGGCCAGCCACCTAACTACACAACCAGCCATGGAGTAAGAGTGAAAGTAAGATTTACAGAAGTTAGAGAAAGGTAAAATCTCAGTGGCAAAAAGGTAGATGGGACAATAAAAGTTAAGAAAAGCTGGATAGCAACAAGCCAAGCTAAGGATGAGCATTTATAATTAAGAATAAGCCTCATGTGTGTAGTGGTATTTGCCCTGCCCATGTCCTTGGGCTATAGGGCCCGAAGTAGGTGGTACTTTTTGCCCTTGTAAGTGACCTCTTAAAAGGAAAGGGAGAAGGGTCATGAGTCCCTTCTCCCTGCTTCCTGATTCCTGGTCTGATTGATTCACCAGGTGGATTCACTCCCAGTCAGAACAGAGGATTGTACTGGCTCTGCAGCTGGGATCCCACTGTCTCTGATTCCAGGGGCAGGTGGTGAATAGACAAAGAACCAAATGGCACAGGCTCTGGGAAGTTGTAAGCAATCTCATTTATTAAACAAAGGACTGAGGTATTTATGTGTGTAGTTTTTGGCAGACTCTGCTTCCAGCTGCTATGGTATTTCCTGGTTGGCTCTGGGTCTTACATTGCAGTTGTAATCTTGGGGGTCCAGTTTCAGGCTCCTCTAGGTCAGGATACTACTGCACATGTCAGAGCTCTCTGTTTGCTTAAGGCATGGCCCAGTGCTTTCAGCCTCACCTGCCTCAGAGGATGACTTCAGCTCTTTACTAGGTTTTGTGTTCGTGAGTGTATTTCCTCAATTTATATCTTAATAAATGCCTATTACCCACTAAATAGACTTACATGGATTGATCTTAATGTGTGTGTGTATTTATTTGGGAACTGGATGACAGGACCCTCAAAGAGTAAAGGGCCCCTCAAAAGACTAAAGAACAAAAATGGTTAAAACAACCAACAACAGAAAGGACCAGATTAATGATAGGAAAGAAAGACAGAATCTTAAGTGAGTCAAAAGAGCATGTCCAACGCAAGTGAGCATGGCCAATGCAAATGAGCATTTCCACCATAAGTGAACATGACCAAGGCAAGTGAGGATGGTCAAGGCAAATGGGTGCTCACCTCACTTGCAGGCCTTTCTTCCTTTGCTGATTTCTTCCAGGATAGACAGATCAGCTAGGATCCAATTGATGAAACTGTAACTATGACATTTAAATATAAATAATTGAAATTTCACTTAAGTAAATTGTCATTATAATAAAGAGTCTTTTCCTATACTTTTAGTTAAATTTACTTTTCACATGTATTTACACTCTAACTGTTGATGTGAAATGGATAAAACTTATATGAATAAATATATATTTACATGCACAAATTTTTACATGTAAGCATTGTTTGAGTAAATAGCAATTAAGGAGACCATAAAGTATTTTGACCATTTATAATAAAGATGCTAAATTTAAAAATACACTTTATATATAACCCACAACTATAATGGAAGTGTTTTAGAAGTGCATCCCTTGGGACTGACCTCCAAGACTCTATATTTTAATTGATTGTAGGTTTATGTAGTGGTCTCTATCTAAGCAAAGAAGGTTTTATTTGATGATGGTTGTGGAGTACACTTACCTGTGGGTATAAGAACAAATGTTTAGATATTGCTGGCTCAGTAAATTGTAGTTATAAATTTTCTTGTGATATCCATGAGTTCATTTCACAGGGTAGACAACTAGCTGTCAGTGATAGGCATGGTATCTCTCTTGTTGAGTATATCTATGACACATATACCTTGTTTGTAACCAAGAGCTTTCTAATTGTCCAACATATTTATGGCATCCTGGAAGCACTAACATTTTCATTTATTAATAATGTTCAGTTAATTTCTTCTTTGAATGTATGTATGATTAAAACTACATGAACTAAGTGATTATTCATATGAAACAAAATACTCAGTTTTATTTTGTGTTCATAGTTTTGCTTATTCATTTCTTTTTTGTTGTTTTTCCTATGCTAGGATTAAATGTAAGGCCTTTCACATACTAAATAAATATTCTACCATTGTGCTAAATTACATTAGGGTTTAGTTTAAAACTCCAAGCTAAACAACTATAGCTCACGGGATCTTTATCCTCCTACTGGGTCCTCTCATCCATCCTTGATATGAGAGGGTTTATGCCTAGTCTTATTGCATCTTGTTATTCCATGTTCAGTTGATATTAATGGGAGGCCTGCTCTATTCTCAAGAAAAATTTGACTTCCTTTTGTATAAAATGTTCTTATGTTAGCATTGATAATGATAAATAATAACAAACAGATTAGATAGAAGAAGTAAAGTTCAATATTGCAAAGTCATAACTATATGTTGACCTTCTTTCTAATAATTTCTATTGTTTCATGCTGTAATTCTTCTAAAGTTTACAAATCAGTATTTTGGTGAAAATGTGGCAGCAGTTTTAAAATGGAAACATTAACTTAACCAAATCTGAAACAAATAGGCATGCACATCTACAATGTATGAAGTGTTATTTCTTAGTCTTAAAATACAACATAATTAAAAATCAGCTTAACAAAGTTAAATTAATTGTGCCAACAAGTTGCTGAGTTTATTCTGACAATACCAGCATGGATATTTATTTATTTGTAAATCAGTATTTTTGAGAGGTAACATCAGGCTTGTAATGAACTCATGGGTATAAAAGACCCTGTAGAATGAAGACCTCTAAATCCATCGAGCAAAGCTTATATATTTACTGGGACCAAAGCAGCATGCAAAACATGAGTCTGTACCAAGTCCTTGCATATATATTTCAGTTTCCAGTTCAGTGTTTTTTTTTTTTTTTTTTTTTTAATCCTCAGTGCATGAATGAGTGGATCACTGATTCTTGTAACTTCTCTTTGGCTCTTTTCCTTCTTTTGGTTTGCCTTGTCCAACGTAGATGTGATGGTTTTTATTTTGCATTATTATATTTTATTTTGTTATGTTTTGTTTTTATCTCTTAGAAGTCTGTTCTTTTCCAATGAGCGACAGAAAGGGAGTGGATCCAGATGGGAGTGGAGATGAAGAGGCACTGAGAGGAGTAGAGGGAAGGGAAATTGTAACTGGGATACATTGTATAAGAAAGTAATCTATTTTTAAATAAAATGGGAAAAGAAACAAAGTTAGTATAAACATACATAAATAAACCTAATGTTTCAGAGAGAGAAAGAGAGCCTAGGCAGTTGGCTCAGCAGTCAGTGGTGCTTCCTACTCTTAAAAGAATCCCAGATCACTCCCCAGCACACATATTGGGGAGGTCACAACAGCCTGTAGTTCAGCTCCAAGGTATCAGATACCAACTACACATAGAAATACAAATATATACAAAAATAAAAATAAATAAAATATGAGCTTTTCCAGTATAAATTTGACTGTTTGTATAGTTCATATTCACAAAAAAGTGTTTTCACAAATACTCTGTTAATAATTGTGTTAATAATAGTTTTCAAACTTTTTATTCCATTATATTGTTGTCATTTTGTTTATTACAATTGGCATTAAGTGTTATTAATGCTCTGTATAAAATGGATAATTCATGTAAGTATAGTATTTCCACTGTGTTTAGATTTTTTATTTTGTTTAGCATGATACTGCTTCTTGAGTGCCACATGAATATATTATAGAGATTCAGCTGTGTATTAAAGCTATATAATTTGAACAGCCAAGGGTCTGTCAAAAGGCAAGCCATTTATTATGGAATATTTGGTGTTATCCAGTTTTTATTATTTCAGCTGTCTTCTGCTATGGAATTCTTGTGTGCCCAAATACTATAGACCATTTGGCAAACAGCTAAGCTTCTCAGACACTGCTCCACTAGGTACTAACTCCCCTGCTGAGCCTAGGAGACTAGAAAGCTCCTAGAAACATAGCTTTGTTTCTTGTGAAAATGAAGCTCATACATCCCCTTCCTCCTTGCCTAGGGGCTTGGCAGAGAGATTGACTGAGGATAATAGGGTGTTTTACATAACCAGGTACAGTAAGGACTGGAGCAGAATTCCAGAGGCAGACACAGTACCACATGGCCAGAGAGAGGAGAGGAAGCGTGAAGGGTAAGGCAGGAACAGAGGACACAGAACCGTGTGGCCAGAGAAAATTGAGGAAGACAGAGGTTCTGTAGAGGGTAAAGGAGATCTCTTGTAGAGATTATCGGGGCCAGGGTTAAGGAGCCAGGAAGGATATAGATGGAGGACCAAAAAACAGAGGACAAAGATCAGGTCAAAAGCATAGGTGCTTACTAAAACTATGAGGACAGGAAAACTGGACACAGAGAGGAGCTGAGTGTGAGGACAGAGCTGAAACTGTGTAGATAGAATTGACTTAGATGAATAAAGTGAATGGACAAAAGAACTCAGTGTGCTTAGATTCATTTGATATCCCTCAGATTAGTGTCCTTACAGGCTTCTAGCATCTGTTCTGGACCCTGATAGGAATCTCCTCAAGGCAGGCACTTGTTGGAATTCATTAGCTACTGGACTTTATTTAAGCCTTTATGAAAAGCAGCAGTTAATTTGTGGTCCTGAGGACTGAATGCAGTAACTCTTCATTTTGCAGTTGACAGGAAGCCTGAGAAACTGTCTTATATCTGTCTTTTCTGTTTAAAAATATTTTTCCTTCTCTCTTGGGAAAGCATTTAAGAATTTAGCTAGACAAACAAGGAATACATAGGAATACGTAGTGCTCTTTCTCATAATTTTCAAGGTGATTTTTACAAATTTATAAGCCTTCATAAAATGAATTAAAATTTCAGGGTTTCCACAGCACTGCCGACATTTAACCTCGCCTATAAAGTTTCTGTTGCCTATGTAGATGATTTTAATTTTAACAATCTCTTGGATTCCTAAGGCTGCTTTGCAAGGTCTTTTGGATGTTATGCCTGTTGAGTTCATTTTGTTTTAAATTTGATGGACTTTTTCTTTTCTCTTTTGTCATTAATGTGTTTGCCTTTCCTAATCTGTCTTTGTTTGGTCAGTTTCTTAAACATGTTCTTTCACATTTCTGTACTTTTAGGAGTTATTTTTTTCATAGTAATACTGCAATTCCCTTTTATTCAGGATGAATTTATCATATTTTTGCAACATTAGTTGAAACATATTCCTTTTCTTTCTGAATTGCTTTGGTCTTTTTGTAAAAAATATATACATATATGTATGTAACAACAATTAATGGAAAAAGAGGCCACATATTTGAAATGGAGCAAGTCAGGGAACATGGAACATGTTGGAAAGAAGAAAATGAAGGAGGGTGATGCAGTTATAATCTCAAAAAAAAAAAAAGAAAGAAATCGTGACTATTAGGTCATGATGATAACAGTTTGTATGAACATATCCTGAATTTTATTCTGTTGATTTTAGCTTGTCTTTAAGATAGTTGTTGTTATACCCTTCTAAAGTATTGTTTTACATGGTAACCTTCAAATTTAGGTGGTAGCACTGTAGTTTCTGCAGCTTTGTGTTTCTCATCATCCTTTTCCTCCTCTCTATTATGACTCTTTCTCCATGTATTATATATACGCATGTGAGAGTATAGTAAGATATGTATATATGTGAATCTCAATAAAATGTGATTATCTGTTACTTTGTATTTTCACATTTATTTCACAATTATATTACCTACTAAGGGCATGTGCTACCTGAGTTCTTGTTTACTTAAAATGGCTGCCTTTCCCCCTGATCTCAAGGCAAGCTTTTTTTTTTACTAATATACAAATAAAATATCACCATATTTCCTCTTTTTTGTATAATAAAAATAAAAAAGTTATAGCTAATATAAGAAAAACTATATGCAATAAGTACAATAACTGTATACTATATATATATATTATATATATATAAACAATAAATATATCAACAATGTCTAGTCCATTTGCATTGACAAATTAAGAGAAAATATTCCATTATCTATCCTATTTTGGTGAGTCCAAATGTACCTAATTCACTTTCTATTCTATCTTGTATTACCAACAGAAAACTATCTTATAATGTCTTTCAAACTTACACACTATTCACCTTCTTAGTGAGTTTCTTTCTTGAATTTCTTAACAAAGAAAATTGTTACTACAACTATCTAATCTTCAACTCCCTCAGAGACGCAAGATGGAACTATTATTACCTAGTAAAACAGGAAGGGCAAACAAGTGACTTCCAAAAAAATGTGAGTTGACCGAAACAGCCAGCTGCCTGGACAGTAACCCAAGGTTTCTCTGCATCATCTTCAGCTTATGGGCTTAGCGTATCTGACAGACTCATTTGTGAAGTAGGATGTATACAAGGCCTATAGCTTGACCTCACATTCTGTGGGAGTGTTCCATGTACCAGATAAATTTGAATTCTGCCAGTGTCCTGTCATGATTCAGGATTTTAAATTCTGGAAATTGTTGGTGTTTTTGGAATCTGGCTGCCCATTCTTCTCAGTTTGTGGGTGGCTTTATCTCAGCATCCCATTCTTCTTGGCTTATGAGTGGCTTCATCTCCTTATTAAATGCCAGTCTACCATTGAGAGGTTAGAATCAGTCAGCCTAGTTACTCCTACAAGCATAGCTGCTCTAGCTACTGTTCCGCTGCACACCAGAAGCCATCGGTCTACTGCCTGTTCAGCTGTCTTTGAAAAAAGGGCACTGTACCTTTTCGGGACTGCAAAGCCACTTCAGTGATGGTGTCATATTGTCCTGGCCTGAGAGGATAACTGTTGCCAAAGCTGCAACCACACTTGTCTTGGCAAGGATCAGTAGTCCTTTGTTTTGTGTCCTGTTTGTCCATTTTGAATAGCATACTGTCAGAAGTCGAAGCGAGGGCACTTTGTTGCCCCGTGGCTAACTTTTCCCACAACAAAAGTTAACTCCATATGCATTTTCTTCAATGCCCATATCTTCTCTGAAGTAGATTGGTGCTGTCTGGAGCAGACATGTCTCATAGTCATTAAAAAAAATCTTTGTTTCTAAAACATTTTAAATGCCATATTCTATAAATCTCTGAAGGGTTTGAAGAAGACCTATCCATCTAAAATATATCTCTGCTTGATCTTGAAAACATACCTAATATGACTACAAGTTCAACTGTAATGTCTAACTACTAACTTTCATTTTTTATATCCTAATAGTTGGTAATAATAACATTCAAGGATTAGCACATTGCATTGTTAAATGAACTGTATAGGAACAATATCCAGAACAAGATTAGAAATATTTGTATAGCATTTTCTAACAATATCAATCTCAATATATACAAACTGTATACAATATATAAAAATCTAATCGAATGTAAATATTTAAAACAAGTAGTTCCTTTACAAAAGTAGATTCAATAATCTACCTTTTTATCTTATCATATTCATATTCTCTCTTTTTTCTTTTCTGAATAGATTCAAAAATCTATGTTTTATCTTACATTTATATATCTTCCCTTTTTTCTTTTTAGAGTAGATTCAATAATCAACCCTTTTATGCTATTATTTCTATATCTTTTTTATTTTTCAGAGTAGATTTAAATCTACCTCTTATCTATATCCTTTTTTTCTACAAGAACCCTGAATCTAATCTCTTTTTTTAATCTTTTTTTATTGACTATTAACAATAACTACTTGTAATTAACCATCCTAAACAGCGACAGTATCCATAACTCATTAAACAACCAAAAACACCCACCTCACCTCTTAGGAATGTGGGTGTTGTGTTCTTAAAATTACTTCCTGCTGTTTGGGGGTGAAGGCATCTTTAGGGGATCCTGAAAAGAAAAATTTTGGATTAATAGTCAAGTCCTGGAAAAGGTAGCTGTATCATTTGTTGTCCAGTCTCTACATAAGGCAAAAATGCAAGGCTTGTTTCAAGTCCTTGCTTGAATTGTCTGTGAATCTGGATCATTTCAGTTAGCCATCTCATAATTGTTCTGATCAGTTTGTTGTCCAACGCTGATTTTTGGGTGATGTTTGTTGACTTAGTGGTATTATTATTGTTCATGTGGAATTGTTATTTTGGGGCCCCATCATATTTCTGGAGACTTCAAATTTGCTGTTAGTCCTGGTCATGATTTCCTGCAGAGAACTGATAGAGACTCCAACACAAAAAAACATGTATATGCAGCTAAATGAAGCCTTTCTTTTCTAGAATTTGTTAGTACTCTATATGACCATTAATATCATATAAAAGTTTAATGTATACATATATATTAATCTTATAAATTTTGATATAAAATTTACACCTTAAGAAAAGTTTAAAGAACCAAAATAGAACCAAAGGATTGAGATTAGTGGCAATAGAATAGTCCCTTAATTTTTTGGTTTTCTTCTGTCCCATATCAGATGGCTCTTTCTTCTGACATGACACAGAGATTGTACATTTTCTTTTTAACAACATGCTTGGGTTTAGAAAAGGAGAGAGCCATTCTCCAACTCCAAAGCCAGCTTTAATTTTTAACTGAACTAGGACTACATAAAGAGCATTTGTGTTAAGTTTCCGTAGAGAAGAGCAAAAACAAACTTTTAGAGGACTTGTGAAATTTTATATGTGATATACCAATAGGTCAATTTACTCTTTTTTGTGGCACATTTTTTTCTAGATAATGTATCCTTTTTCTTCAGATGTCTCATTTGTCCAATGTTCTTCAGATTCCTTAGCCTTCATTCTGCTGAAAGACAAAAACAAAAACTGTTCCCCAAGCCTAACTTTGGGGAGCTTCCCTTTTAGCAAGCTATATCAGATTAAAAGACAATCATTTGTTAGTGGTCTAAGTTAGTTTAAAATGAATGCTACCTACTAATTATTTATTTTGATTTATTTTATTTTAGGTGTTTTGTGTTGCATGCATGTCTGTGCCAGGTGGAGCTCCAGGATTCCAATTGGCCAGAAAGAGGGGGTTTGTATGAGAGAGAATTGTTGAGACCAAGGTTGGAAAAAGCACAGGGACAAATAACCACACGGATGGAAACACATTAACTATGAACCAATAGCTGAGGAGCCCCCAACTGGATCAGGCCTTCTGGATAAGTGAGACAGTTGATTAGCTTGATCTGTTTGGGAGACATCCAGGCAGTGGGACCAGGACCTGTCCTCAGTGCATGAGCTGGCTGTTTGGAACCTGGGGCTTATACAGGGACACTTGGCTCAGCCTGGGAGGAGGGGACTGGACCTGCCTGGATTGAATCCACCAAGTTGAACTCAATCCTCAGGGGAGTCTTTGCCCTGGAGGAGATGGGAATGGGGGGTGGGCTGGGGGAAGAGGGGGAGGGGGCAGGAGGGGGGAGAACAAGGGAATCCGTGGTTGATATGTAAAATTAAATTAAATTATAAAATAAAGAAAACAAAAAACAAAGGAGCTTTTAGTAAAGCAAATAAAAGATAAAGATTTTGAAAAAATAAAATAAAATGAATGCTCATGGTGGTTGATGCAATATCACTTCTTCTAATTAAGAGGTCTCTCTTGTTCAAATTGAACATTTATCAAATTTGATGGTATCCAGTGCTTATCTTCCTCTGTAGAAACAAAACCATACGAATCCTAGTACTAACATTTATTTTTATTTATATTTTCTTCAACCTATACATATATATACACATTCATTTAACTTCTTCAGTGTATTTCATTTTTAGTTTATAATTTAGTAATTTAATATATAGTCAATTGTTCATGTGTATTTATAGCTTTTATAAAGATGTTTATGCTATTTCATCTAATAAAATTTTTTATGAGTATTTTGCATAAACAAAATAGTAATTGCTTTCCCCAAAAGAAGAAAAAAATAAAAACTGTAGAAACTCAATTAAAGAAAGAGATCTTATTGCAAAATCAAATGTTAGGTTTCACTATTCCTAAAATATTGAATGTTATTTATAATCTGTGATAATAAGTGGACAGAAATCAATTTGGTCTTCACTAGATTGCACTAACAATGCCATATAACATTAATGACTTAATTCACAAGGTTAGATGTTAGGTATTTTGTTATCAAGGAAGAAACTCACTATTTTAAAGTTGCATATTAACTCTTGATATCATGGATGATGTATGTGCAAACATATAAGTTAATTTGTATTACCATAAAAGAGAAATAACTTGAAAAAATATTCAAGTCTTAATATAAATTCATGTATGAACAAGAATTCAATGTCTGGATTGGAGAAATGGCTCAATGGCTATGAACAATGGCTTCTCTGCTAAAGGACCAGAGTTCCATTCCCAGGACACAGGGCAGTTTACAGATACCTGTAACTCCAGTTCCAGGCAATCCCATGTCCTCTCTAGTTTCCGTGGGTACCAGGAGTGTACATGGTACAAAGGCATACATCAAAGTAAAGCATTCATACAAATAAAAATAAGACCTTTTAAAAAAAATGGAAACAAGATATTCATTCACAAGTAGGGAACAAACCTGGATGTGCTATAAAGAATCAGTGGTCATCCAAACCATGCAGCCTGGTCTGCAGTGTAGCCTAAGATGAGACTGTCATGACTTTGGCCAAGTCTTGTCCTGTGGTTCAAGCTCTGCGGAGTGCTTTACAGAGACAATGTTAATTGAGAGTATGAATTTTAAAATGCCATTTCCAAATTGAAATTGTTAAAGTGACTGTAGTTCATGACTTTTTGTTGTTCCTGTTGCTGATAAAAAAAAAGGCATGTGCTTGACATGGCATGTGTATGAAGAGAGAAAACAACATTTTATTTACAATATAAAATTATTTATTTCATAATTCATGTTTGCTATTGGGAAGTGGTTTTCTTGCTCTACTTTTATGTGGTTCCACAGACTGAAGTCAAGCAGTCAGGCTTACAAAGCAAGGGCTTTCTCTACCCACCTGCCCAGCTCACTGGCCCTTATTTATGTTTAGAACATCTTAGTGATAACATGGAATTCAATTTCATGCCACTGATGAATTTATTGAAGGATACATTTAAAATATCAGTCAGATTATCAACTAAAACATCACAGTTTTATATACTCTACATTTTGAATACCATGACATCTGCTTTGCTTCTAAATATGAAGATTAAATTTCTGAACTTTGTTGCAAAGGAAACATTGATACAAATTGCAATAGTTGATTATGTAGCTCAGAGATTTCACTATACTCTGGAAACAAGAAACAAAATACATAAAATATTATGTATAAAATGTAGCAAATGCATCCATAAAATAACAGAAATATTTCACAGAGCTTTTTTGTTAAGTAATAAGGTGTTGAATTACCCGTGACAGAATGTATTGCTTCTTCTAGATTCACAAACAACTAGGTTTCTGTCCAAGATCAAATCTTCCTCTGAGTTATATAGAAGTAAGTAGCCTTAAGGGGCTTGGCTCATAGTCCCCAATCTTTTTATTTGGAACTACAACAGAACATTTTAGGTATCTGTAAGGTACAGATCATTTGAAGGCATAAGAAATTTGAGTGCAGAATTACTTTGTGTGCAAAAAATAAGTTGGCAAGCCAGGCAGGGAAGGATGAATGCTTGGAAGGACAGAAAGGAAGGAAGAAATGATTATCTACATTGTAATCTTAAAATTAATAGAAAAATTACAGAAAAAAAACCATGTACATTACTTAAATAGATGCACACACCATGAAGCTCAGCACTTAGACTACACAGTGAAACCTTTTCTCAAAAAGAAAATAAAACAATAGCAACCAAATAATGAAGAAAAATATTGTATTTTTGTTAACATAAAGTTATTTTAAATTCTCTTCTGTGATTATGAATTTTGTGAATATAACAGATTAATTTCCAGGAAGCAATATAAGTTTTCTTTGACAAGTGAGAAATCACTTCATAAATTTTGAGTACATATTCAATCTAACATCTTAAATTGCCTGACAAAATTATCAAACACGTCTAACCATTCCATGTGAATGATAATTATGTTTGTGTGTTCTAAGTTATTACACATAATGAACGAGCAAAGATATGTACTATAGGTAAACTATTCTTTTAAAATGGAAATACAGAGCTTACAAAATATAAACAATAGCAAAATCTTCATAAACAGATGCTATTTATACTTCATTTTGTTTTCAATGCTTACATTTATTTTTAATGTAAACACTTGTCAAGTTTTTGATGTGCATTTTATTTGTTGTTGTTTTATGATATGAGCTTTTGAGAAATTTTGAAAATTATAGGACGGAGAGTAATAAGAAATGATTACTAGATGCCAAAGAAATATATAATCATAATTAGGGCTGCATATTTTGTTATTATTTCCTTTCTTTTATCCCTGAGATTGATTATTTCTTCCCATTAAATCTGTTAGGGCATTATTCCTTCATGTCTTTCTATATTTCAAGTGTTTCATTAGATAATTAATATGGGATCTCTCAAGTTTTCAATATAGGAAATTAGTGCTGTGAACTTGCCTCTGAAAACTGCTGTCATTGTGTCCCACAAGTTTGGATATGCTGTGTTTTCAATTTCATTCGATTAAAAAAAAACATAAAAGACTTAAATTTCAAATTGACCCAATTTTTGTTGAGTAGTAAGTAGTTCAGCTTCCATGATTTTGTATACTTACTGCTGTTTCTGTTGTTGAAGCTTTAAACTTCTGAGATCAAGTAGGATGCATGGTGTCATTCCAATTTTCCTATAACTGTTGCTACTTTGTTTCCTAATATATGGGTACTTATGGAGAAAATTTCATGGTCTTCTAAGAATAAAAAATGTCCTTCAGTGTTTTGGTGGAGTCTTCTGTAGATATATATGTATTATTTTACTACAGCATTTCTCTGTTTAGTTTTTGTTTGGATGACCTGTCTATTGGTGACTTGGGGTATTAAAGTCATCCGGCATCATTGTCTTAGGGTCAATATGTGATTTTAGCTGTAGTATTATTTCTTTTATACAGTTGGTTGTCCTTGTGTCTGGTATAAATGCTTAGAATTATAATATCCTCTAGGTAGTTTTTTTTTAAATGAATATGCATACATTCTCTTAGACTTTGATGTTATCTCTTAGAAGTGGATGTTAATGCTTCAGATTTACATATATTGCTTCATTCAGAATAAGCACAGAAATTAGGTACCTTGTAAAGGATGAGGTGGAAAGACATTATCTTCCGTGGAAAGGATAAAAAAAAATACAGTGTTCTAAAGAGATAAATGGAAAATTAGAGATGGGGAATTAAATAAAGAAAGAATGCCATGGCAGGAAACATGGGGGAAGAGCTCCTAACATTAAAGTGCTTTTGAAAGGCCATATTGAAACCTACTATTGTAGAAGCTTGCCAAATTTTAATATTATATGTATGTTATATTATTGTAATATGCAATATGTACATATTGAAATGGGTGAAACATTGTCACAACATCTTATGTCACCAAGAAAAACCTCATTGAAATAATGGTTTAAATTTTCTTTAGTTGTTAGCCAAAGGAGTTCCCACCCCTAACCCTCTCAAACATCACAGGTAATTGGTTATTCCTCACAACCTGGCTATACGACCTTATTGCTAAGTGGCCTTATATATTTACTTAGGTCATTGAACATGAAGAAATTGAGTTGTTATCCAAACAATATCTAAACATTACCCCTACTGACTAAATTTCATGAACTGTAACATATTTTACTATTGTAGGTGGAAGATTACTCCAAGGTAAAAGCATCTTTCAAACACAGCAGGGCTGATACAGATATTAACTCTCAGAGACTGTGACAGCATGCACAAGACCTGAATAATTTCAAAGCAGACAAAATCTTAGCACTGAGAATTCAGAAGAGGACACAAAATCCCACTCCTAATCAACTAACTCTTTGCAATTGATTCCTATAAGAAAGAGAAAAGTAGTTTTCTTCAATGGAATATCACTGGGTATGTCAACCATACTCCAGGACACTCATGCCAAGAAATTGTTAGCCATACGAACTAGACTATTTTAGTTGTTGATAACATTTTGTTTTGGTAATTTTGTGTCTTATAGTAATTGTTTTTGCTGTTATTTGTTTGATATGACTTTGGGTTTTAGATTTTTTTTTGGGGGGTGGGCATCTGAGAGAGACAGAGAAACAGAAAGAGACAGAGAAAGGACTTGAAGGTAGCCGGGCATGGAGGTTGGTAGGATTTGACATTAGTTAGGCAAAGGGAAAGAATATCATAAATAACATTGCATGAAAATAATTTAATTACAAAAAAGCATATAAGTAAAACCAAAGCAAGTCATCAATTATAAGCCAAGAACATTTTTATGTTTGAGATAGTCTTACTGTGTAGTTAACACTGGACTGTAGCTTATTAGGTAGTAAACTTTGTCTTCCATCTCATAATTCCATTGCTTCAGTCCCTCAAATACTGATATCGATAGACATGAGCTACCCTGGCTAGCTATTTGTAAGTTATAATGTAGCATCTTTTAGATGTTTTCTGAAATACTTACTAACCCAAATGAAATCCCAACATTGATTTTTTTAAGTGTTGTTAATATTCTACTGACAGAAAATTATGTATCAAAAGAAACTCATTAAATAAAGTCTTGTCAAGCATGGAGCATAGGTTTGTCACTCATCAATATTCCTCTTTTTTGACAATTAATTGCACATGAATGTGTATGTGTTCCATATCTAGAAGTAAAAATCTGTGTGTGTGCCATCCACACAGTATTAAGTTAATTTGAGATAATGTTATATGCTGAGTTTTCTCAAGTTATTAAAATCTGTAAAAGCTTCTTTGAGCTACCTAATGGATTATTTGTTATTATATATTAGGTATCAAAATACAATCAGAATAATGTATAAAAACATCTGTGTAATAATATATTATAATATAATATATTATAAGATATAATAGTATGATAGCATTGGATGTTATATTATTAAATAGACTAGCATGTGTCTCATTTTTTTTTAACTTGGAGCCACAATATACAAAATATTTGGGTATAAAATTATATACCTGGTTCTGTCTCAAAGATGACAAAATCTGCAAATAATAAATCAATTATATTTATAAAAATATTTATTGTAGTGTTGTTTACACAGAAAGATTTATTCCTCGAGTAACTCCCAAGATTTGTTGTAGCTGTGTCTGGAAAGTAACCAAATGTGAACTATTATGGAAGAAAAAAAGCAATGCTTGGTTTCCTATCTAGAACTGAGAGAATGCAAGCATGTTTGGGACAACAAGTGCCATCAACAGAACTGTTAAAGAAAACAGGCAGTATTCATTGCCCACAGTTCCAGTGCAGGAAAATGTTAAATGTAAAAATATTTTTAGAAATCTGAGATTAGAAAAGGGTCTAAATACTCTGTACAGTTCTTAAGCAAGCAGTCAATATCACTGCAATTTAATATTTTCAATGGCCTTATTGTCTTTGGCTAATAATGTTTCCCTCCAGATGTATACAATTTTTGGATGCTGGATCTCATTTTACTTTCTCCTGTTTAGCCAGTATAAGCCACCAGCCAACAAGGTGGTGCTGCCCACATGAATATGGATTTTCCTTCCTCAGTCAAGACTCTCTGGAAACATACATACAAACATACCCAGGGATGTGCTTCTATAGTGATTCTAAATCAAGTCAAATTGATAATAGATATAAATTTTAGGATTTTGATCAAAGTTTCAATATCTCCCTACTTTACTTGGCACATAGTAGACAATCAATTATTTTGATGCACAGAGATCTTCTTTAATTATGTCAGTGCCCTCAACTTGCATGTGCCTGCACTGTCCATGAGACTCTACATAAAATATCAATATAATATTATTTACTTCAACCAGGATAACCAACTTTTAAACCACAAAAATAGCATAAATTCACTGGGACAGAGCTGATATTTCATTCTTAGAATTGTGAAAATGATAGTCTTATCACATATCACTGTATATAAATATATATATATACATACATATATATATTATATGTATATATACACTTTTCTAGATGTTTTATATTTGTAGCGCTAATTAAGATACTACACAACCATTAACATGAATTAGCGTCTTCAAAATTCTGAGATGGCTCAACATTCAATGAGTACAACAAATAATCATTAAAATGAAGGGGGCTCCTCTGTTTTACCTCATCATAAAATCAAAATTTCTATGGAATTTCAATTTAATTGCACTTTTCATATATACAATAGATTGAATAATCTACAAATAGTACTGGAAGCTTTGAATATTTGCCATCTATACAAATTCAAACTGAATTTAGTGACACATGGGCACTGAAAACATCTTAGTAGAGAATTGCCAGTGAATTTAAAAAAAAAAAAAAGAGTACTGAAAATATCCAAATTGCAAAGTCTAGGGAATGTTATATTAACAAGAGTTAGTACTGTAAAAGTCTTCGTTGTGTAAATGGAAATGAGCAGGTGCTATTTGTTTTATTAACAACAGAAATCGTAGCGACACAATCATGGGGTAAATACAACTACCTTTGTGAGAAAATCAGTCATTGATGCCAGGTGCAGGATAGATATTTCTTACAGATATTTTCAGAATCCCACTGAGCAGTAATGTGCTATAGTTTACAAAAAGGAATAAAAAAGATTTCTGACTATGAGTGTTGATTGTTCTTCTTATGTACAATAGTTTAAGGGTTATTTCTGAGAGCTCCATTGTCTGTAAAGACTTCATTTCTTTTTATTGAGAGCAAATTTTCCCATCTTCAGTATCTACAACATACTCTCTATACATGGTGTTCAAGTCTTTATTTCAGGCTTTTTTAAGATTATTCAACATCAAACCAAAAAGTTAGAGTTTCTTTATTATGTTTACCATGAATATGATGACTATTTCAATCTAGCCTTAGTGCTTAAACACTGTCTATATAGATGTGTTATTACACCTTAAGGAAATAGTGATAAATATCTAAGTGATAGTATTTATTTTGGCTTACAGCTTCAGTAATTCCCATTCAAAGTCAGCTGGATCCACTGTTTAGGGACTGACAGAAGGTAGATTACCATAGAGTTAGAAGTATGTATGTACTTCATGGAGGCCAGGAAGGAGAGAAAGGGAGATTTTAGGGAGCAGGATAAACATACAATTCAGAAACACATCATCACTCCCCTCCTTTAAAGAATGTCCCCCTTTCAGAATTCTACCACCTCTCATAGTTTAATGACATCAGTGGATTAAAACATGTTTCCCCATGCTCTAACTCTTCTGGACACACTGTCCATTCTGGTTTGCTCTCTACTTTTGTGATAAATATCATGACCAAAAGCAACTTAGGAAGGAAAGGATTTATTTTATCTTCCTGTTCATACTCTGTCATGAATAGAGTCAGCACAGCAGTTCAAGCAGGGTCTTGGAGGCAGGAACTAAAGCAGAGAATGTGGGAAAAGGCTGTTGATTGGCTTCTTCAGCTACCATTCTTCTTGTTTGTTTGCAGTTATTTTTCTCTTTTATTGAAAATAGTACATACTGATTACAATTTCCCCTAATTCTACTCCTCCCAATTCCTCCCCATCTTCCCTCCCATCCACTCCCTTTCTTTTTCTCATTAGAAAAAACAGGCATCTAAGAGATAAAAAACAAAACAACAAAATAATACATATGATGAAACAAAATCCATCACATCTAAGTGGGACAAGGCAAGTCAACATAAGGTCAAGAGCCAAAAGAAGGCACTAGAATCAAAGATCAACTCATTCACACATTCAAGAGTCACATAAAACACTGAATTGGAAGCTTTAATGAGGACCTGGAACAGACCTGTGCAAGTCCTGTGATCATTGCTTCCGTCTTTGTGAACTCATATGAGCTTTGTTCAGTTGATTTAGAGGACTTTGTTCTCCTGGAATCCTCCACCCTCTCTGGCTTTTATACTCTTTCCGCCTCTTCTTCTGAGAGGTTCCCTAAGCTCTGAAGGGAAGAATTTGATAGAGACATGATGCTTAGAAATGTTTATTCCAAGGTCTTTTTCTCTCTGCATAATGTCTGGCTATGGGTCTCTGTATTTGTTCCTATCTGCTGCAAGAGGAAGCTTCTCTTATGAGGACTAGTAAGGGACCCATCTATGAGTATAGCAGAATATCATTAGGAGTCATTTTTAATCACTACTTTTTTTTTAGCCAGTAGTATTTGGTTTTACCCTAAGGTTCTGGGATATCTAGTCTCGTATTCTTGGTCACCCAAGCAGTGTCAGGTATGGGGTCCATCCTATGGAGTATGCCTATTGATTGGTTACTCCCATAAGATTTGTGCCACCATTGTCCTAGCATATTTTTCATGCAGGGGAGCATTGTAGATCAAAGGGTTTGTGTTTATGTTTCTCTTTTGATAGCTTGCAGAATGCCTTCCTGTACAAAAGACATTAGAATGTAGGAATGAAGGAAGGTTCTATGAAAGTGCCAGTCCTACCTCCTCATGTTCAATGAGTAGTGTAGGTGTGGTCTTCAGGAATAGGACCTTGTTATCCATTTGGGAGAGCAATGAAGTGTCTTGCCAACAACCTTAGGGATTTCCATGGGAACTGTTTGTCCAACAACTCAATTGGATGACACCCAGTTCAAGTATAAGAAATTTTATTTGGTGACAAGACATGGTCATTTGGAACCCCATCTCCCCCAGTATTTGGAGACTTCGTTAGGATAGCCTTCATATATTGTAAGAAGTTTCTACTGCACTAGCTTTCTATAGAACCCCTCAAATGCCTAATAATTCTAGCTGTCTCTCCCTGCAATTTCTCCCTCAACTCCATCAAGCCTCCCATCTGATCCTTCCATTATGGTCCTCCCCATCTCCTCTCCACCCATAAAAGTCTACTTTATTTCTCTCTTCCAGGGAAATCCATTTGCCCCACCTCTATACCTGACAGTCCACAGTTTTATGGTATGTATTTGATAATATGTAAATATTAGTCATTAAGTAAACTATATTCAGCTATTATTCTTACTCATTGCAGTAGCATCCAGCCATAAACAGCATGATGCACAATTGTCTGGGCATTCCTTGTTAAATCATTAATCAAGAAGATACACCACAGGCTTCTACATATGCCAATTTGATGGAAGCAATTCCACAGCTGAGAATTCCTTTTCCCCGATGACTCAAGTTTATGTCAAATTGACAAAAAAAAAAAAAAAAAATAGACCAGCACAACCTCCTGACACAAAACTTGCTTGATAAATGTAGATAGACTCCCTACACTCATCAAGGAAGCTATTATCAAGACTAACCTTCACAGGATGACCCTGGACTAGCTTATTCTGTTTTTAGATTGATGGATATAGATATCCACAAGAGGAATGTCTAGGCAACATGTTGAAATTTTCTTTCTCCAGCCCTTCTGCTATCCAGTCTGCAACATTTTTCTAAGACAATTGATTGTATTAATTACGCAAGTCACAAACACAACAACTGTCAATGAATTGTTCTCACTTTGTGAGTTATACCAAGTTCTCTAACAAATTCTGTAATATTCCTTTAAGTATATACTGTAAATGAATCAATATTTACCTCACATACTTGTTAACTCCTTGGTCCAAGCTGCTCTAGATCTTGAATATTTTATTTAATTTTTTATTTATTCACCTTTTCTCACTTTTCGCATGTTCTTACCACACTGATAATATTAAAATGCAAGTTTGTTCATGTCATTCCTTGCTCAAAATCTTCCAGTGCCTGTCCATTTGATTCTGGTTCATTTACATTTTCTAGTTCCCTTTCTGACTTCTTTGCACACCCTGTCATCTTCTCATCCCCAATTACTGTGGTTTCCATGACATTCCTCAACATCTCTAATCAATTCTCCTCCAGAAGAAAATCGCCCTGGCTCTTTTCTCTGCTTTAAGCATTGGTCCTGACTTCTTTAAACCTCGACCTGTGTTACCTCAAAACTGACATTTTCTCATTTCCGTCTTCGAAGAGCCATTCCTTTGTGCATTTTTTAAAAATACATTTCCAGCTTTGCTCAGTTTCTCATCCTGTCCTAATACCCAATCTATGCTTTTGAGTTTGTCCTACGATGTCCTCCAGTAAGTGCATGAGTGCCACGTCAACAAGATTTAGTTTTAATCATTATGAGATCTTGGAAACTAGCAGAGAGTCTACTATAGTTAAACTACTCAATAAATAAGTTTTGGCTGAATGGGTTTTGAATAAGTATTTGTTTAAATAAATTACTAATGAGTAGATGCAAATTGGCTGTTCTATCTGATTCTGAATATCCTTTAATTTTAGTTCATTTTCTTTCTGCTTCTTCTTTAACAATGTAACTTGTCTTCCTTGCCTCTAGCCTCAGTTTTACTGGAATTAACAAAAACACCATGATTGTCCCTTTATAGAAAATCAAACATTTTTGGTTTATTCTTGATGTGAAAAAATCCATTATCAATAAATTGTACTGTATTAAAGACTAAAATTGATTGTTTTAATTGACTGATAAATTAATTTTCTTTAACTTAGTGTTTTACTAGAAACTCAAGAAAAATTTTCCCATATATTTCACTTGTATTATTAATGAATAAGCAGTCTATGTATATAGGTACAAAACATTTATACAGCTATTCATTGACCACTGAAATAAAGACTGATATACATTTTAAAAGCTACATTGGAGTATTGTTAAGTGCTCAAGTATCATGGTTATTTTAAGGTCCATGACTCTTACATTTTTAAATTTCAGTGTTTAGGAAGTAGCTGTAGATGAAACATTTGTTGCTAGTTCCAGTCAGAAGCAAGGAACAAATTTACAAAGAGGTGGGTGTTGATTGCTCCTTTCCAGGGTGCATTTTTAAAGGAGTGATTGAGAATAGACAGAACATCTACCAAATAGAGCAAGCTAAGGTTGAATGTGCCTAGTGAGGAAAGCTGAGTAGATGGAGCATGCACTGCCACCCAAGAAAACCCACTAGTGTTTTGCGTTACTCACTAACAACAGTATGCTAGGCCACTGTCACAGAACAAGCATTTGTTCTCATCTGTGCTGAGAAGAGAAATATTTCACAGGACTAATGTAAGTAAGGGAAAGAGAATGGTTTAATACATGAAAAAATATGATCATGTTCAATTGTTCATTATGAGATGATGAAACATTAGTTTAGAAAAAAAAACATTATGGCAGGATCCTCTACAAAGGTGGTACATTTTCTGAGATTTCAGAAAGAAAACAGATATCAGAAATTTCAAAAAAGTATTTATATAAAGATAAAATGTAGACATGACTGATGCTCAAGTAAGAGTGTGAACAGTATCACTGTCTACAGCATATTGGAAGAAGAAAGGGCCTACCACCTGGAGACCAAGGAGTTAGAACACAGAGATGAAGTAATGTATTAAGCCATATTAGAGTCTCACACAAAATCAAAATTCTGGCTTTAGTTAATATACAGGTGTTTCCCCCTCATGCTGAATATTATTATTGATTCCTAAATTAATGAATAAAAAGTTAATACTAGAGTGGCTGTACAACTTTACACTCCTACACGCAGTAGAGAAGTATTCCCCATACTCCACATCCTCTCCAACACAGGCTATTGTTAGCAGTTTTGATCTTATCTATTCTGACAGGCATAAGATGGTATCTCAGAGTCGTTTTCATTTGCATTTTCCTGATGACTAAGGATGTTGAGCAATTCCTTAAATGTCTTTTGGTCATTTGGGATTCTTCTGTTGAGAATTCTCTGCTGAGATCTATACCCTATTTTTCAATTGGATTATTTGGTATTTTGATGTCTAGTTTCATGAGTTCTTTATATACTTTCGAGATCAGTTCTTTGTCAGATGTGGGGTTGGTGAAGATCTTTTCCCATTTTGTGGCTGCTGTTTTGTCTTATTGACCCTTTCCTTTGCCTTACGGAAGCTCTTTTCAGTTTCAGGGCATCCCATTTATTGATTGTCGATCTTAGTGTCTGTGCTACTGGTGTTATATTCATGAAGTAGTCTCCTGTGCCAATGCATTCAAGGCTACTTCCCACTTTCTCTTCAGTCAGGTTCAGTGTGACTGTATTAATGTTGAAGTCTTTGATCAACTTGGACTTGAGTTTTGTTCATGGGAATAAATATGGATCTATTTTCATGTTGATATCCAGTTATGCTAGCACCTTTTATTGAAGATGCTTTCTCTTTTTTCATTGTACTATTTTGGATTCTTTATCATAAATTAGGTGTTCATAGGTGTGTGGATTTATGTCAGAGTCTTCAATTTGATTGCATTGATCCACATGTCTGTTTTTAACCAACCAAGCTGTTATTATTATTATAGCACTGTAGTAGAACTTGAAGTCAGGGATGATGATGCCTCTGGAAGTTCCTTTATTATACAAGTCTGTTTTAGCTATCCTGTTTATTTTGCGGTGGGGCGGGGGGATTTCCATTTGAAGTTATGGTGGTTTCTCAGAAAAGTGGTAATCATTCTACCTCAAGATTCAGTGATAGCCCTCTTGGGTATATACCCAAAAGATATCATACCACAATCATACCATAAGGACAATTGCTCAATTATGCTCATAACAACATTATTAGTAATAGTCAGAATCTGGAAACAACCTAGATACCCCTCAACTAAAGAATGGATAAAGGAAATATGGTATATCTACACAATGGACTATTATTCAGTGGTTAAAAAAAACAATGACATCATGAAATTTGCAGGCAAATGGATGGAACTAGAAAAAATCCTGAGTGAGGTAACCCACCCCCAGAAAGACAAACATGGTATGTACTCATTCATAAATGGACAGTAGATGTGAAGCAAATGATAACCAGGCTGCAATCCACAGCTCTACAGAGATTAGATAAAAATAAGGACCCTAAGAGGGATGCATGGATAGCCTTGGGAAAGGGAAATAGATGAGATCTCCGGGGTAAACTGGGGTGAGGGTGATTAGGATCATCCAGTTGGGGGATGGTTGGAGAGGGAGAACAACAAAAGAGATATCTTGTTAGAGTGAGCCATTGTGATATTAGGGATAAAACTGGTGCTGGGGAAAATTACAGGAATCCACAGGAATGACCCCAGCTAAGACTCCTAGCAAGTCTTAGTGGAGAGGGTACCAGAACTGGCCTTCTCTTGTAATCAGAGTAGTTACTACCCTAATTTTCACCATAGAACATTTATCCAGTAACTGGATGGAAGCAGACACAGAGATCTACAGCCAAATATTGGGCTGAGCTCTGGGAGTCCTGTTGAAGAGAGGGAGGAAAGATTGTAAGAGCCAGGGGTTCACGATCATGATGGGAAAACACACATAGACAGCTGATCCAAGCTTGGGGGAGCTCATGAACTCTAGACCTGTCAGCTAGGGAGCCTGCATGGGACTGACCTAGGCTCTCTGCATGTGGGTGACAGTTGTATAGCTTGGTCTATTTGTGATGCTCCCAGAAGTGGGACCAGGACCTGTCCCTGGCACATGAGCTGGCTTTTTGGAACCCATTCCCTATGGTGGGATGAGTTGCTCAGCCTTGATGCGGAAGGGAGGAGCTTAGTTCTGCCTCAACTTGATATGCCATGCTTTGTTGACTCCCATGGGAGACCTTACCCTTTCTGAGGAATAGATGGGGGGAGTAGAAATGAGGTGACGATACAGAACAGGAAGAGAGGAGGAAGGGGAAACTGTGGTTGTATGTAAAATAAATAAAAAAATTATAATAAAAAATTAATACTCAAGTCAGCCAATGAGTTTGTTCAGTGGATAGAAGTGCTTGCATCACAAACCTGACAACCAAAGTTCAATCTTGGAACCCAGGTAAAACAGAAGGAAGCTAGATGCAGTGGTGTGCATCTATATGCCAAACACCAGTATTGAAATATGTAAAGGAGAGACAAGAGATTGATTGCTGTAGGATGTCTTTCTGTACACTGTGAATATGTATTGCTATGACTGGTTAATAAAGAAGCTCCTCTGGCCTATGGCAAGTCAGGTTATAGCCAGGCAGGAAATCCAGGAGAGAGACAGAAAGAGGAAGTACAGAGTCAGGAGTTACCAGCCAGACACAGAGGAAGCAAGCTGTCAATGCAGAACTGAGAAAAGGTACTAAGCCACGTGCCTAAACCTAAATAAGAATTGTGGGTGAATTTAAGTGTAAGAGCTAGTCAGTAATAAGCCTGAACTAATGGCCAAGCCGTTATAATTAATATAAGCCACTGTGTGTTTACTTGGGGGACACAAGTGGGAGAGATTTGTCCCAACCACCGGCCAGCTGGGACACAGGAATACTTCCTACTACATTTGATGTCTCCTGTGGTACATAGCAAGGCAGAAATGGAAAAAGGCCTACATCAACAAGGTAAATCCAACTACCAAAAGTTACCCACTGACCTCCATATGAGTGTCACCACACACACCTACAAATACATACATATAAAAACACCATGCAAACACATGGTAATAATTATAGTAATAATAATATAATAATAATATATCATACATACACATATAACATAACTAAAGTTGGTAATTTTCAGAAATTATTGAGGTCCAGCTTCTTTAGTTTCCTTCCCAGGGGCCCAGAAGAGATGTTACTAATGGCGAGGATATTCTGAGGGAAAGGAATCTAAGTATACCGAGCTCTTACATCCGACCACTTTATTCTTCTGAGATTAAATTCTATCTACACAGCTTCAATTCTGTACCTATACTTAGTTCCTTTCTGTCTCTTCTCTTCCTGTCCTCTCATAACTCTAACTCTTTTCAGTCTCTGTCCTCATATTCATTCTTGTTCTTCTCCATCACGGTCTTCCGATTCCTCTCCTGGAACCAGTTTCTCCCTTACCAGCAGCCTGAGTCTTACCATAGACTGCAAAGCTTCCAAGGTCCCTACAAGAGCCATGATAGCCAGCTTCATTTGCAACCCAAGAGGACAGTGAATAGAGGAGGTAGGGTCAGATAAGGCCTGGAATAAGTCAGAAAGGGAATTTATGTGCTCAAAATATATTCTTAAAAGTGGTTAGGTGAAACGTTAGAAGTCTCTCATTAATGTGCTCAAACTACAGTCTTACAGGTGGTTAGGTAAAAGAGTCTATAGGTCACTAAAATAAAACTGCCTCTATTTTCCTATGCTGTCATATACTGGCATGGCGGAGTGACTCTGCTTGGAGCTAGGAATCCTGCCTCTTAGCTACACTGCACCTGGAAGGGAAAAAAAAAAAAAAAAAGCCCTTTTATTCGGAGTCAGTTGTTCTGGAATACCATTTGGGCTATGAGAG